>BPQB01000049.1:0-246778 GCA_019973155.2 Phanerochaete sordida
ATATAGCTGGAAGGATGTATAATATCAGTGACAGTTCATTGCCATCAATATGTGTACCATACATGCTCAGATAAATGTTTCATCAAGTCCCTTGAAGTGAATTGCGTTATTTTTTGCAGCCACTGTAAATAGCACAGAGAGTGGACAAATAGTACAGAGATAGAATAAAAAGAGGGTGAATAGAAGTCAAATAGGAGTCAAATAGAAGTTAAATATCAAATTACCCTCTGACAAATAGTGCTATCCACCTATTTCACCTATTTAGTACTATTTAGTACTTTTACGCATCAGAGGTTTTTGCAGATGTGGCTATGCCACCGGGGGAGTTATCACCCAGCTGGATCCAAACGACAAGCTCTGGCATCCTATCGCATCCCGCTCTCAGATGATGAGTCCTGCTGAGCGCAACTACGATATCTGGGACCGTGAGATGCTAGCGATCATTGAGGCCCTGAAAGACTGGCGTCAGTTCCTCGAGGGTCTCCCCGAGCCCTTCGACATCTGGACGGATCACCAAAACCTCCAGTACTGGAAGACCGCCCAGAATCTCACACGCAGGCAGGCTCGCTGAGCTTGCTACCTCACCGAGTAGGACTTTCACATCGTCCACAAGCCCGAAAAGACCCATCTGATCGCCGATCCCCTCTCTCGGCCGTCCTCTCTCTACATCTCAGACGATGAGGATAACCGATCCCAGATTGTGCTCAAGCCAGAGCAGTTTAAGATCGCAGCTACCGCAGTCTTTGCCAAGATCGCGCCGCTGAAGAAGCGCATCAGAGATAACTCCAACAAGAAGCAAGAAGTCACCGACGCTCTACAGACGCTTCGCACCAAGGGCCCACACCGGCTCCAGAACTATACTCTCGAATGGGAAGAGCACGAAGGCCTTCTGTACTACAAGGGCAAGCTCTACCTCCCAAACAGTCCTTCGCTGTGCAACGACATCATTCAGTCTTGCCACATTTCTCCAACGGCTGGACATCCCGGCAAACACGCCACGCTTGAACTGATCTCGCGCTACTATTGGTGGCCTCGCATATCCTTCGACATCGAGCGTTACATGCTGGGTTGCAATCAATGCCAGTGCTACAAGCCTGTGCCTCATCCCAAGGCTACGCTACAGCCGCAAGAAGTACCTCCCGGACCCTGGGAACACGTCGAAGTCGATCTCATCACTCAGCTCCCGCGCAACGTGAAGACTAAGAGAGACTCTATCGCTGTCTACGTGGATCACCACTCAGACCAATGCCATCTCGTGCCCGTTGACTCTACAGTCACCGCCGAAGGCATGGCCGATGTCCACTACACCGATATCTTCCGTCTACACGGTCTCTCGCGCAAGATCTTCCCCGATCGTGGACCCCAGTTTGCCGCTCGCTACATGCGTGCCCTCTATAAACGCCTTGGTATTCAGACCGGCTTGACCACCGCCTATCATCCTGAAGGCAATGGCAAGGTTGAGCGCAAGAACCAGGAAGTAGAGAAGTTGTTGCACCTCTTCGTCTCCCAGCGACAAGACAACTGAGTCGATTGGCTACCCATGGCAGAATTCGTGCTGAACTTGCACGTCTCCAGCGCCACTGGACGCACGCCTTTCGAAATCGTTTACGGGTATACCCCGAACTTCACTATTCCCCCCGGGAAAGCACTCCAACATACCAGCGCTGGATGATCGTCTGGATTGTATGGCCCATATCCGCAAGAAAGCTGAAGCTGCCCTTCGCCAAACCAAACTCCGCATGAAAGAGGATTACGAGGCCGCAAAGAAACGCGCCCACGTCTTCAAGCCTGGAGATATGGTCTGGCTCAGCTTCAAGGACATCAAGGTCCATCAGCCCTCGCCCAAGCTCGGCCCACGTCAGCTTGGCCCGTTTAAGGTCCTCGAGAAAGTTGATGAACTCGACTACAAGCTTGAGCTTCCGCACTGGCTAAAGATTCACCCTGTCCTGCACGTCAACCGCCTCAGCCCGTGGCACGACCAGGGCGTCTCCAAGCCCCCACCACCTAAGCCCGTCCAAGTCAACGGTGAGGAGGAGTACACCGTCGAGAAGATCCTCAACAGCCGCCTATTCCGTCGCCAACTCCAGTACAAAGTCCGCTGAAAGGGATACGGCGCTGTTGGTGACTCCTGGGAACCCGCTGCAAACCTCGACCATGCTTCTGCACTAGTCAAGAAGTTCCATCGCGAAAATCCTGAAGCTCCACGCAAACTCGCAGCTACGGACTTCGAGTCTCTGGCCGCCTCTTTTCGACCTTTCCACATGAAAACAGAATACTTCTACCTAGCACTGTACGATCGCGCCAAGGCCGATCTCACCTGGGAGGAGGGGCGCCACGCTTGAGCCCTTGCGAGGACGCTTGATTTTAGGAGGTGGGTAATGTCACGGATGTGACGGTCCTGCCCTATTTTTCGCCGATTTATTGCGATTTTCCCTGGTTTAATCCAGCGCTCGAGCAGCCCTCGACGCATCCGGAGTCATAGCCACCCAGGGCACGCGCCTGGCTCTAACGCCAGCGCTCCTGATGGCGCATCACACCACAGCCGCCAGCGTCCCCGACGCGCGTCACTGTCGGTCCATCACGTGTTCGAACAGGCCCAGGGCTCTGCGCGTAGCCTCGTGATCTCCCCAGGCCAAAACCATCATGCCTGATGACTCCCCGGACGCAGCCTCGCCGAAAGGCCCGGAATACTCAGCCACGCTGATGCATCTCCGACCTGTTTCGCCCTTCGATCCCAAGCGCTCTGAAACGCGCGCGACCTTCACATCACATGATTGCCTGGTCCGTGCGCAGCCCTCACATCTGCAAAAACCTCTATGGCTAGTTAGTACTATTTAGCAGTAAATAGGGTAATAGATGCATAGGGGTATTTCATACCGTAGCAGATACTAATTGTGCTCCAATTGTACTCTAATTTTATACTCTAATTTGTTTCTATTTGATCTATTTGATTTTATTTCATTACTACTTGATCTATCTCATGTCAAAGAGCTAAAAAAAGATGATTAGGTAAATAGTAGTTCTATAAGATGGAAATGCTGTACAAAAAACAGCCAAATAGAGGAAAAGCAAGTAAAAAGTGCGTTTAACTATGAATTAATCAGTGAAATGTTGATGAAGCAGTTAGCATGGGCTTATCTTCTGAATACACCTAATTAACATACGGGGTTTTTCCAGATGCAGTAGTATATATACCCCTGCTCCTGTAGCCTGTCTGTCATCTCGACCTCTTGGTCAATACGGACAGGTAAGTCTCCGTTGTATGGTAGTTTACTATGCTAATGTTATCTTGGTCAATACGGACAGCTGAACAAGTTGTGCGTTAGCTGCGTAACTCGCTCCGCCGCGCCTCGTCGTCGCGCTCCCCGTTTGTTGTCCCTCGTGCGGCGTTTGTACTCTCGGTCCGCAACAGCTGGGACTTACCTGTCCGTATTGACCAAGAGGTCGAGATGACGGACAGGCTACAGGAGCAGGGGTATATATACTACTGAGGGCTGCGCACGGACCAGGCAATCATGTGATGTGAAGGTCGCGCGCGTTTCAGAGCGCTTGGGATCGAAGGGCGAAACAGGTCGGAGATGCATCAGCGTGGCTGAGTATTCCGGGCCTTTCGGCGAGGCTGCGTCCGGGGAGTCATCAGGCATGATGGTTTTAGCCCGGGGAGATCACGAGGCTACGCGCAGAGCCCTGGGCCTGTTCTGACACGTGATGGACCGACAGTGACGCGCGTCGGGGACGCTGGCGGCTGTGGTGTGATGCGCCATCAGGAGCGCTGGCGTTAAAGCCAGGCGCGTGCCCTGGGCGGCTATGACTCCGGATGCGTCGAGGGCTGCTCGAGCGCTGGATTAAACCAGGGAAAATCGCAATAAATCGGCGAAAAATAGGGCAGGACCGTCACATCCGTGACACCAGCTTGTGACTTAGAATACACTGCTAATATTATATTGGTCAATACGGACAGCTGAAGAAGTTGTGCATTAGCTGCGTGACTCGCTCCGCTGCGCCTCGTTGTTGCGCTCCCCGTTTGTTGTCTCTCGTGCCGCGTTTGTACCCTCGGTCCGCAACCATGGAGCATCATGCTTGCGAAATGCTCACAGAGCCGTGTGAAGATGAAGTAGTGCTGCGAGACTTGAACGTAATTGAGCAAGTGAGTGTAGTACGTTTGGGTGGCTTGCTCATGAACGTAGTAGTCTGCGTAGTAGCATGTGTTGCAAACTGGAATACTAGTTGTCAGCGTACTATGCACAAGTATCAGAGTGTAGAGAGCGTTAAAGCTCGTCACGAGTCACCCGTGACTCGATCCGGAGCCGCATTGGCAGGTACTCGCGGCCAAAACTTCGCAACCTGGATCCGCGCGGATCCTCTTCCCACGGGTCACCGGGAGCCGCGGGTCGGGTACCTGCAGGTTGATGGCTCACCCACAGGTCCAATGTAGGTCATTTTGATTCAACAAGTACTTGTTTTTGTAGTGTACATAGCGTCCATAACATACTACATACATTTGGTACTGTAGGAAGAGCCGAGCGTGCACAATAAAGGTGACGACGGCGCGCGCGCTGCAGCGCGAGCAGCGCGCACGGTGAAGGGTCCCCCGGGTCCGGGTATCCAGGGTCCTATAGCGTCGTCGAAGCGCGAGGCCGCCACATCGTCAAATACTTCCCGCCTGGGCATCTTCGCCGTCGTTCACACAGATAATATAGTGTGGTAACTGTTTATTCTCGTAGTATTCTACCCTGGCTGTGCTAACACCCTACGAAGAGCTCCCAGCAGACTCCGAGTCTGACTCGGCCGGCCCCAGATCGTCTGAGGAGTCTGAAACCGTACGCAGTGACGGCAGTGAGCTGTCAGAGTCGTACTCCTCGTTGTTGGCTATGGCAGTCGAGGTGGGATTTGAGGCCGCCGGGGCTGTAGCAGCGCAGTCGGGCACGGAAGCTGCAGCCCGTGTCGACGTCGCAGCAGGTGCCTGACTGGGTGCGGGTGCGCCGGGAGTGGAGGCTTCGGCTGCGGCATCGACGATGGCAGCAAGGCGTGTGAGGGGGACCTTGATTGCGGACGCCTAGAGCATTGCAGTGTCAGCTGGTAAGCAGTGAGAAACAGAAAGGACGACGTACCGGCATCACTGGCGGTGCACTCTCGGCGACGCGCAGCCGTTCACCAGCATCGCGCAAGGGCGGCAGTAAGTGGGGTGAGATTTGTTGCGCAATATACGGGATATAGAGCTTCAGGAGAAGGGTCCTCCACATCTTTGCGAGTCCTGGCAGCCGCGTGCGAGCTTTGGCGGTGTGTGCATCAAGGGTAATCTATGATGATGGTCAGCTGAGCAGAACACGAGCTCCCGCAGCCCTGAGACTTACATGTATCGGTTCCGCACCTGGTATACACACCTCAAGGGTGTGTGAGTCGTCTGGGCCACAATCAGGCCCGGACGGCTTCTGTGTGACCTTGACAGATGGCCGTGGGATATCACGAGCATCGACCACCCAGATAAAGTTGTCAGTCATTGCGGCGAGCAGAATGAGAGTACAACTCACCTATACGCTGCCCTCGTCTTATATCCTACCATGCACGACGTCTTCAGCCTCCTGCCAGACGGACGACCGAGTGCAGCGGCTGCTTACACAGAGCGATGGCATGCTCGGGCCGCGCCTTGCACCCTCGCACATGCCAGCCATCTCATCTCCATCTTGATAAGGAGGGCGGGGCGATGTCGAGAACAACCTGCAAGGCAACGGGTGAGTTAGGAAAGCGTGGGTAAAGCGATGAGGCCTTCGTTAGGCAGCCTCGAGAGCACATCCGCGGAGTTTGAAAACGCTGATCAAACTCCGCAGGTTCACTTCGAACCATCTCACTGACCGTCTTTCACAGTGCATACCGCCTTCACCGGTGTCTACCTGCTCGCGTTTAACGTGCGCATGTGGTAGACGCAGGTGGCGGGCGAGAACGGTGGCGGCAAGAGGTAATTGTGGGCGCGCAACTGCAGGCGCCCGTCAACCATCTGCCTGCCGCCGAGCGTACCTGAGGGTGCCCAGCGGAAGCAAAATGGCACCCTCAACTTGGCCTTGCCCTACGCCCAAATGCGCTGTCGTACGACTCTCGCAAATTGCTCCGATGGAATTCGCTCGCCGAGGCTATCAAGCGTGGCCTCGAGCTTTGCGCTGCTCTCGACTACATGCTCACCATGAGCAAGTACACTCGGGGCACCACCGACCTGCGCCACCTCCGCCTGTCGCCAGAAGAATGGGAGCTGCTGGAGCAGCTGTTCAGCATCCTCGTGGTACGTCTCACTAGTCATATCTGCTAGCATTCCGTGCTGACTTTGCTTCTCAGAACTTCTTGAAGGCAACTCAACGCGTCTCGAAGACCACCGTCCCACTCTTGCATGAGGTTATCATCCTCATCGACATCCTCACGACCTGTCTCAAGAACGCCGTTGCCAACACCAACTTTGTCTTGCCTGTGCGCATGCCAAGCGCGCGGCTTGAAGATGGTCCACAAGTACTACAGCAAGACTGACGAGTCCGTAATGTACCATGTCGCAATGAGTATGCGTCCTCTTATTCTACATTACCCTTTTGCTAACATCATATACAGTGCTTCACCCTCGATACAAGCTCGATTACTTCCGCCGCTAGAGCTGGGAGGCCGACTGGGTGGACGAGGCGCGCCACCTCCTTCGGGATCAGTACAACCGGCACTATGAGCCTGCCGACATTGTGCCCGTGCCTCACACAGCGTCTCAGGTACGATAAACAGCTGTGTCTCATTAATTCAATATCTAATCTACTTCAACCACAGGCTTCCGAGGACGCCGACGAGTTCTTCATGGAAATCGACAGTTTCCATGCTGGCTCGGTCTGCTCCGACCCGATCAGCGAGTACCTCGACTCGCCCACCCTCTCGCAAGTCGACCACCCTATAAAGTACTGGCTCGGTCAGCGTACGGCCGGCCATCCCCTTGCACAGATGGCCTTGGATTTCCTGTCGGCGCCCGCGGCCTCGACCGACGTTGAGCGCGTGTTCTCGCGCGGTGGGCTGACGGTGTTCAAGCGTCATCATGCCTTGTTCGACAAGTCGATGCATGCGTCGACTGTTCTTGGGTCTTGGGCGGCGGTTTCTGGTCTCATTCTAGAGGCGGAGGTTGAGGAGGTGTTCCGCAAGAAGGCGAAGCAGGCGAAGCAGGCGAAGCAGGCGAAGCAGGCGAAGCAGGCGAAGCAGGCGAAGCAGGCGAAGCAGGCGAAGCAGGCGAAGCAGGCGAAGCAGGTGAAGAAGGGTGGCGTAGTCTACATCTCTAGCGACGATGACGAGTAGTGGGGCGGTAGATAATGTCCTGTATTGTTACGTCTACAAATGCGACTCGTTTCTGCTATCTTTCGTATGTGTGTGTGTGTGTGCTCTACGTCGTGCGCGATGACATTGCGTCACTCAACCTAGTCAACGCCTGAGACTGAGACCCCAGACACCTAAGACCGTGAGGCATGGGCGTCGCCGGCATTGCCCCTTCCACACCGCGAGTCCTGGCCCACGACTTGCCACGAGTCCCCAGCAAGTACCTGGGCCATGACCTGTGGTGACACAAGGCTCGACCCGGACCTGCTGGTGAACCGTGGGAACAGGTGAGCTGGATCCGCGGGTGGGCATACCCACGGATGTTCTCACGGTTCTTACCTGGTGTACTTGCGGGTGAGCCGGAGTCGTGACGAGCTTTAGAGAGCGTACAGCGACAATACAAGGACATTGCAAACCCGGGAAGGGTCCCAAAGCCATGTCTCAACATGGTTGCCAAGTGTGAAAGATGTGCGGACAGCTCGCGGGGTCAAAAATCGCCATTAGGGAGCAATTGCTTGCAATCTAAGCAGACCCGGGTCGGTGGGTACACGTTACAGAAGGCTAAGGAACAGAGGAGATAGGAATTCCTAGCTAAGGAGTGCACTTACATAGCTGAAGACCGAGTCCATATTTCAGGAATAGCGGGATGAGGTGTGCGGCTTGCCTCATCTTGTCATCTCGTGTACTGGCAGCTGCGTGCTGCCAAACATCGAGGCGGAATGCATGCCAAAGATGCTTGATCGCTTTATTCGACACACCAACAGACAGCACCGGGAAGTTCTGAACGTTGACTGGGAGGGTCGCAGGTGGGTCTGGTGTGTAGGACGTCTGAGCATAGGCGATCATTGGCTTCAGATACCTCGCGAGGGCAAGAAAGAGCTCAACACGAGGCAGCTCCAGGCCTGACAAGAGAGGATTCCCGGTCAGTGCCAGCAGAAGCTCAGAGACGAGCATGGTGGCGGTGGTGATGGTGTAAAGCTTATGATATTGCTACATGGCTACTCTACAAGCGGCGGCGGCGATGGTCAAAGTGTCGCAACACTTTCGGGCGGGGCATAGTGGCGGCCATGTGGTCTAGGTGGCGGGTGGTATTGCTCCCGGCACGCTGGATGGCCGAGGGCTCATGCAAAATCCCACGCAGGCACCTCAGGGCTCACGGGTGGGGCGGGCGCTCGAGGGCTCACGCTGGGCTCTGAGCCGGGCTCATAGCCTGCACGTCCAGTTGATTCGATATTCTGGTACAATCTGTCTTCGAGCTGCCTATTGACAGTGACGTAACCCTCAACTCCACCTCAAAGGCTGTGTCCATGCTGAGCAGCGCTTAATACGAGGACCCCGGACACCCAAGACCCACAAGGCCCATGGGTTAGGATGAGATTTGGGTTGAAATCATTCACTACTCATGTAGAAGGACAGGCTGATGTCTTGTCAGGCTGTATAGTAGAAGATGTGCTCATATTGTGTGCAGATAGCATAAATTCCATGTTCATATACCTGACAAAGGAAGAAATCGTGCCCGCCGAGCAGAGCTCCGGCCCGTTTCCCGCCTAGTGTATTCATTGTCCAGACAAAGACAGCCCCGGAGAGCCAAGCATGAAAGAAAACAAAGATCATAGGCCACGACGTACCGCCGGGCCACCCTTCCAAACATGCAAGCGAGTAGCATCGCCACCACCCCAAGGGCCACGATCATTGACCGTCCAGCCATCCGCCTGCCCTGCAACAGGCGGGGGATCCCGAGTTGTGCCAGCCGGCTCACACCAGCTAGCAAAGGAAAATCCGCGCATGGAAGCCTTCCCTGCGAGAGGGAGAGGCGAAGGTGCCAGGAAGGCACAGCAGGGCACGCTGCGTTGGCTCCTCCAGCTCGGGGTTGTCTTGCAGCGTCGGGCTCCGCAAGACCAGGGCCGCACAGCGGCTCACCGGGTCTTGGGACCTCGATCGGGGGAATTTTTGTGGGGGGGGGGTGGCGATGCGAAGGCTGGAGGCGTTGGACAGCGCGGGCGTCTAACGAGGGATGGTGGTGGTCTGAGGTCCGAAAGGTGTGGAGGGGGCAAATTGACTCTCAAAACTACTCTGAGTGGCTACGTATATAGTTCATATGGTGCGCAATCTATCCCGCACGTCAAAACGAGACCACGCGTACAATAGAATATCTAGTGGACGCTCTTGGCTAAGGTTTCCGAGATTTTGATTAAATACAGTAACTGAATCGAAGCCTTTTTCTCAAATCACGTGACAAATAACTCGCGTGTTGAGCGCCACGCGCGCGACGCGGTTCAAGTTGGTACTGCGTGGTAAGGTGAGTGTGGTTACTCATCTTGATCTCTATACTCATCGTCCAAAGATGTCGTTCACGCGAAACCACGAAAACACCCTCCGCTCTGTCAAAAATGCCTTGGCCCTCGCGGAGACTGAGGATACATGGGACAGAATCGCGGCGGCGCTATCAGCGTTCGAGACCTTATTGCAAGAGTGCGGCGGCGATATCCCAGGCGAACTTGTGGAGACAATGCGCTCCCTTTCATCACCTATCACCAAGTCAATCATGTCAGAACGTTCTCGCTTGTCTGGTTGTGGCATGGGCCTTCTCGCCACCGCCGCGAACGAGCTGGGAAAGTCGTTCGAACCCCTTGTCCCCGTGTTCTTTCCCACACTCCTTATCCTCTGCGGCCGTCCAAACAAGGTGTTCGCCACTCGAGCGAAAGCTTCTCTCATGGCGATCATCCAGCACACACAATCGCCGCATATACTATCAGTCCTCCTCCGTTATGCGAAAGATAAGTCCACGCCGTTACGGCTAACAGCTGGGGAAGCAGCTCTAGCCTGCTTGCAATGCTTCAACCCCCCAGATCTTCAAAAGGAGTCTCGCGGACAGGAAGTCGAAGCGCTCATCAAGTGTTTCGCGACCGATGCGAACGCAGAGGTTCGGAAGGTTGGGCGAAGGATCTTTGAGGCGTATTCTACATTAATGCCAGGACGTGTAGACAGGTGAGCTATCCCTAAACTTCATCGCTGCTACAGCTAATTGTCCTACAGATTCGTTGCTCCGCTTACGCCAATCATGAAGAAGTACCTCGCTCTAAACACCAAATCAATATCGAACGCGATTGCTCCATCCCACGACGCGACTTATCTCCCTATTTCGGTGGGGATAGGACAACAACATCCCCGTCCTCATTCAGTAATTGCCGGAAACGAGGGCGAGAGGCCTGGCCGCGATCCCGTAAAGGCCATGCCTATTACGCACAACGAATATATCCGACCATCAAGTCGTGCTGCGCATGAACGAGCTGCTCCCAGTGCCCCCAAACGGCCGAACAGCGTATTGAACATGACGAGTCAAGACAGTGGCGCTATGCCGCCTCCTGCAGCTATTCCAGCACGGCCGCGTCAGGACGGTGCTCCGAGGATTCAGGATGCTGCTGTCCTCCCCTCTCTTCAGGGCCCATCCTCTAATCCTTCTCGCTCGAAAATGGGACCCATTAGACCTAGCGCGCAGCTACCTGGTAACACTACACGTCCAGTGACTCCTCAAGACGACCAGCTAGAGCTGCGGCGCACTGCTGGCGGCGCGCGGCGAGTACTACGAACCGAACCATCCCTCTCAGACAGTCAGCCGTCGACATCTGAGGCACAGGCGAAGTCTGCAGTCCCTCCTCGCAGAGTCGAGCCAGTGGGCCAGACAAGGGAGCGCACAGTCCCGACGCAGGGCAAGAAACCGCTACTTGCGACCCGAGCTGCTGTTTCCACAACGACACGCGCAACGAAATCCAGCGGAAACAAACCACCACTTGATCAGCACGCACCAGGCGTGACGACGCGGCCTGGGAAAGTTGGTCGTCCTCCATCGACGCGGGCGAATTCCAACACCTCCGACGCAGGACAAAGTCGCGTCATCAATAAGAGTTCCAAGCGGACAGCTGACACCGTAAAAGGAAGAGGCCAGCCTTCAACCAATCAGCAGAAGACAATGAAGTCGAGAGCTCCAGAGCTCGTTCCTCTTCCTCCGTCACGCTCTCACACGCCGGACGCCATGGTCGAGCGGACACGTGCCATCGACAAGACCTCTAACCGACATCATGAGACAGCCGGACACATGCTCCCGGAGAGTCACGCAGCTGCGATTAGTACCGCAGGAGAGACTCTACACTACGCGCAAAACGAAGAACTCGAAGCCGAAGACCATGCAGCGCACGATAGTGCGAGTGCGAGACCCCTCGAGACCCCTTCCTCCGATCAGTATCCCGTCACGCCGCAGGCTCGCGAGTCCCGCATGGAAGGCAATACTGTTCAGCAGACACCAATCTCGGCTCTCGTGGAGTCAATTCAACAAGGATTCCTATTCACTTCTGCAGCAGGTTCACTACATACCGTAGAGGAAGTAGACTCATTCGATAACAGCATGCAGATGGAAGCGATGTTTCCCGCCGTTGAGAATGTTCCAACCTGGGAGTGTAAGCCGTTAGCGTACTCCAAGCCCTCATAGACAGTATCTTGGTATTCGTCAATGTTGTCTGGTAACATCTGCATTTGTGACGTGACAGCAGCCGTTCGAACGCGGGTCTGCCGCCTAGCGTGACGCACGTCCCAGACACCTCTAGCGCGGCAAAGTCCATCTCGCGTTCGCTCAGTACGACATGTAGCAGCCTAAGCCGCGCGCAGGCAGAGCAACTATGCGCAGAGTACCTCGGAAGTAGGGTGGTAAGCTCATACTTCGTATAAACGTACAACAGATAACGAAATACAGGGTAGTAATAGGAAATCTAACGGCTTCTCTGCGCATTCGCCATCTGGTTGCCCAGCCCTTGCGCAAACCGTGCTCCACGACCGCCACGGGCACCACCGCGAACGCCGCCCCGCTTCTCTCCGCCCCGCCGGCGTTCGGCGGTTTGCTCTCGTTTGTCTCCTTTCGCGCCGTCCTGCCGGTCGTTCCAGCTGGTGACATTGCCGAGCTTTTGGTCGAGAGTCTTCTCGTTCTGCTCGACCAAGGCGTTGACCTTGTCTGCCAATACCTGCGCCAGCTGCTGCGACCGCGACATCTCGATGCGATGGAAGACAACGACGTCCGTCTGCTGGTCGAGCGATGCCGAAAGCTCCTCGCTCCAGATCATCTTGGAGACAATCGACGTGACGGCACGTAGAGGGAGAGAGAATGTACGAGAAAGCAGTGACAAAGATAGGGTGCTGTAGTGGGGCGCGTAGGTGAAAAGGTAGGTACGAAGGCCCTCCTCTTGGATGCGCCTAGGCTGTCATGTGAGAAACGTGAAGTGCGCGGAACAGGAAAGTACGCACTTTGCGAGCATCTCCTTGACCGACGTAGCCTCCGGCATGAGGCTCCAGATCTTGATGCTCTGGATGAGATCGCGGCATTTCTCCCACTGGCCATCCTGCAGAGCTCGGCTAGCCTGCATGATGTGGTCGCGAGTGCTCTCCGGCGGACCAGTAAACACTTGGCGATCGGCGAAGTCCAGCAGACGGCGGAAAGACTTGGAAATGGTCTTTCGCTTTTGCTCCTCGCTGTCGATGCTGGCTAAGAGGGGGATCTCGACAAGCATGCTAGACACCAGGAACGCCGCCTCCAGCAGCTCGGTGTTGATGTGCATGTGGAAGGGCAGCTGACGCTGACGCTCGGCCTTCTCCTGCTCTGGCGTGAGGACTTGGTACCTCTGGGTGTGGACGCCCTGTGCGAGGAGCTCCTTGACACGCTGGGTGGCGAAAATATCTTGGAGAATCGCCTGCGACTCCTTGATCAGACCGCAGCGGAAGGCGCTGAGACCAAGCTGGACGATGGTACGGTTGTACAAGATCTGGGTCGCGACGTCGGCAGAGTGTATTGACTCCTGCAGGTGAGACATCAGTAGCATGTCGCGGGCGGTGTGGAAGTCGTTGTGCAGAGCGTAGTGGTATATGTGGCAGAGCATAGCACGAGTGCGGAGCAGAGAGTTGCCGGACTTGTAGAGATGAACACAAAGCCGGTGGATGAGATCCTTCGTGGCAGACTCAGAGAGAAGAATCGACGGTTTAAGATCAGAGACGGCGACCGCAGACTCCAATGCTTGCACAACGGTATCAGGCTGTACGTCGCGTGAGAATGACCCCTTGCTGAAGTAAAAATGCAACGAACCTTAGAGTAAATATGCTCCAAGCGGCGCATGACGACGCGGCCAAGAGGGTCATCTTGTTTTGTCTTCTCGTAGAGGGCCTGCGCACGGCAAATGGTGCAGTAGAGACTCTTCTCGTCCTTGAGGCGGTCGACGTATTCGGTGCCGTGAGGATCAATGTTTTGCAAGCTCTTCGTGAACTCGTCGTCAAGCCTGTCGACAAAGCTGATGATAGAGCCACGAATCCGGACGGTGTCGCTGGTCTCAGTCTCGGGCGAACGCTCCGCGAGTTCGTCGTAGTCCTCGGTAGTCTCTTGTATGGAGTACCGTGTGTCCTCAGTAATGATGCCGACAAGCTGGTCAATCTCTTTCTGAGCCGCGATCCAAAGATCGATCGGCATGTGCGTGGCGACAGATGAGTTGTAGTCGAAGCGGGACGAGATCAGGGCGAGGAGGACGCGAATTCGCTGATACGAAGTCACGGAAACCTCGAGCAATTTCTCCAGAACGCGGATTTGCTCAGAGCGGTCTGTGTTCTACGCGCATGCTCAATAACAATGTCCAATAACCTCCTCGCCGAACTCACCTTTTTGCCGCGAGCTTCCTGAATGGCTTGCAAGTTCTTGAAAATCGTTTCCGGTGTGTACAGGACTGTCTTGCCGCCCTTTCCGACGGTCGTGAAGTCTTCGGCATCCTCTTCACCTTCCTCAGCCTTCTTGCCCTTCTTGGCTTTTGGTGCGGAGGGCGCCTCGACGGTAACTGCGGCGGTGTAATCACGCTCGAAAGCCTCAGGATCCTAAGAACCGTTCAGATGGCTCGTTCGTTTTACATTGCCGGAAACATACCTCCTGGTACTTCTTGACCTCGGTTTCAAATTCCTTGATGACCTTCTTGACCTTCTGCTTCATAGCGGTAAGGGCACGAGCATTGCTCGCATTCATCTTTTTCTTAGCCTCCTTCTCTTTCGAGACCGCAGCATTGAGCGAAGACTCGAGGCTGGCGAGAGTGCGAATGAAGAAGGGGGGAATGGGCTCTGAGACGTTCTGCTGACGCTGCACCATCCTGTACAGCTTGTCGAACTCTGCTTGACGTTAACCTCTCATGCGAGACACGGCCTGCTGATCACGTACCATTCGAGATTGCCACCCAGTCGTTGATCTTGAGTGCATTGTCCATCATCTTCCCCGCTGCCTCCATCTCCTCCAGACGCTTGTCCTTCGCGCTCTTCACGACCCGCTTGCCCTCCTCCTCGTCAGAGCTTTCCTCGTCGTCCTCCGTGCGCAGGAAGCGCGACTTCTTCTTGCCCTTGTCGTCCTCATCTTCGGACATCTCGCTCTCGTCTTCGCTTTCGCTCTCTGAATCATCGCTGCTGTCGGAGTCTCCTGCACCACGGAGGAACCGGGACATGGCGGGCTTGCCTGCGGGGGCAGCGGGCTTCGGGGTCTCGTCCTCGCTAGACATGAGCTCCTCCTCGGACGAGGACTCGCTCTCACTGTCGGAGTCGCCAGCTTGCCTGAAGAAGCGAGACATGTTGTGCTGTAGGCGGCGGGGAACAGGGGAGGTGTGTTGGGCGGTGAGCTCTTCGCCGCCGCTGTGGGAGTCGACTCTGAAGGGTCAAAAATTAGAGTTTGGGGCGCTTGTGGATTTCTGCCATAGCTCGCCAAATATGGGACTTATCTCGGAAATGCTGCAGGAAATCGTCTCGGCCCAGAATCTCTCACTCTCGTCTGGCTGGTCACTGAGCTAAGACGATACACATCTAACAAGCCTATTATACACTGCTCGTCGCGCATCACAGAAGTTCGATTTCTCTCCGGTCGTGCTCAAGCCACAAAAATGGCCTCAGGACCAGCAAACGTCGCCAGATATTCCTTCCTACGCGGGTTCGTGTCGGTTTCCGGGCCTCGATAGTGCGCGATCCACTTGGGCTCATCCTGCAGATACACTTCAGCCAAATCTATGCTCAAGCAGGGATCCATGGACCTAGTTACCTTGAAAAGCCGCATCATCTTCACGGATTCGCCGTCGTCCAAGCTAAACCGATGGTAGATCCCTGCAGGAAGGACGAGTAGGTCTCCGCCATGAACATGAACACGAATCCATGTGTCCGTGGGCAACTCTGTGTTCGAAGAAGGTCAGAATGGCATGCCTGGCAGCAAGTTCTGCCCCGCTTACCTCGGACATCGAAGTACGCGCCTCCGCGAAGGGCATAACGAATCTCCTCATCATCATGCATATGCCTGTCAAAGCCTTTGGGTCATTGCCTACTCGTGAAGGCTGATGTCAACGACTTACTCCTTCCATACCGTGGCCATTGCGTTGCTGTAGTTCTCTCCCAGAGTGCTCCTGCTAGACTCGATGACGTCGCGATTCTTGTACTCTCGCTCCCTTGCAACTTGATCAATCTCCTCCTGCCATTTGTCTTCTTGATCTACAGGTATAGACCAGTGCAGTACTCCCATTGATTTCAGGACGGATGGCTCGACCTGGCGCCCGGAATCATGAGGAAGTGTCGGATCGCCATCGCGGTTGTCGTAGTAGTATGCTCGCATAGTCAATGGTGTGTCTCAAGGTGTGTGGGAGTAGGAACGAAGCACGCAGAAAGCGTGCACATTTCGGAGACTGATACATGATTCATCTCACGAATTCCCATCACTGCACAGCATCATATGCTCGTCGCGGTCACATGAATTGGCGTCACGTTACGAACAATATACAGAATTTACAGTACATACATATTGTACGCCACCTGGAAGATGTGATGTGGTATATGATGGCGCGGAACGTTTACCCTTAGAGTCCGTATCAATGGTGCGTCTTCCTGTATTGCTCCGCGAGGTATCTGATAAACCACGATTAGTACAACGATATTGTCCGCAAAGCTGTAAATACTTACCCTTCACCAGACCAGAGTGTCAGGAGACCAACAGAGACAGCGGAAACAAGTCGACGGTCCCATCGAGGAGCGTCCCAGTGCTTGTATGCGAAGAATCCCACAGAACCGAGGATAGCCGTATTCACTAGACAATGTACGTTAGCTCGCAACAATGTAGCGTGGATGAGATGGCGTACCGAGACCCAAGAGACCTCCAAGCACACCGGGGCGTAGCAAGTTTTCGCGTGCCACGCGGTACAGTGCAGCGCCTTCAGCGCGTGCCTTGCGTTCCTCTTCCTGGCCCGCAGGAGTCTCACGGTATTTCTCGGCAGCATAACCCTCTACTCCGAGGATCGTCAGAGCGGCGGCAGCAGCCGAGCTCAGGAAGCGGGTATCACGACGAAGGGAGGGCTTGGTGTAGAGCGCGTAACTAGCCCAAGACAGAAGTCCAAGATTAACTATTCGACGCGTCAGCCCCTGAGCAACAATACAGCGGAATAGCGTCATACCGACACCCAGGAGGCCGCCAGCAACACCTGGTCGCAGGAGGTGATGCTTCGCGACGTTCCACAGGTAAAGGCCCTCCTCCTCTGCGTCGTGCGCGTACCTCTTCGCGGCATCGGCTGCACGGCCGCCGCGCGAAGGCCCGGAGCCTGACGTGTTATGGGGCACTCCACCAGAGATAGGTTGAGGAGTAGGCTGGATGGGCACGTCGGCGGTGGACGTGATGGTCTCCGGGTGCTGCTTGAAGTCGGGCCCGACGATGTTCAGCTTCGCAGCATCGTCAGCGATGTTGTCTTGCGACGGCGGCTCGGTGGTCAGGAGAGAAGGGTCAGGCTTAGGCTGTCGGCGGTGGTTAAGTTCGCTGTCTCAACGGCTGCGGGGACGTACGCACCTGCTGAGCAGCCGAGGGAGCGTTGTGGGCGGCGACGGACGCGTAGGACATGGCGAGGCAAGGGAGAGGAGAAGACTGGGTGCGAACGAAGCTTTAGATCTGGATGGCTTCGGACGGCGGACGGGCGCGTTTATGTACGAGGAGGAGGAGGTGATGTCATTGGAGCGACCGTCAGCCTGCCAGAATTGGAAGGTCCAGTTATCATCTCGAACGCTCCCGAGTCCCGGCCGCGTCGACCTCGGCCGCGGTGCACCGATTGCCGTCTTTCCCTCATGTCTACATCCTTCAGAACAAATGCGAATTACCTACAGTACGTGAGTTATGCACAGCGCGGAACTAGGGTATCATCAACTAATCAAAAAGAAATGAACCTGGGACGTGCGAAAGAATGAGGGTGGCATGCTCGGGGTAAGTGAGTGGTATCGAAGCTAGAAATGAACAGACAGCGACAGTCAAACATGGCTCCTGGCTGCATACCATAACCTAGAAAACATCCAAAGAGTGTGGGCAGTTAGCCGCGGTATGACCGTGTTCTTCACAGTCTTCGCAGAAAAGGTCGTCGATAGCGCTCTTCTTCAAGAAGTCTGACGCACTGCCGACGCTAAGCGGCCTGTCCTCCTTGAGCAGATCGCACGTGAAGATATCGTGTCCCGGTTTATCGCATATTTCGCAGACATCCTCGCCGCCACTACGACTTGCAGAGTCTGACATAGCGGAATCTGGGCGGGAGGATATTGACGAGGAGACGGAAGATAGGGAAGGTGTCGCAGACGACCTCGCGTCCTCTGAGGGCCCTTTCGAAGACTTCTTCTGGCTCTTGGCGAGTCGCTCTTGCAACCGTGAGACTTCCCGCTCCAACTCGTCCTCGCGGTAGATCTGTAACACTGTGAGCGCAAATTTAGGAGCCGCTCAGGGTGAAAACGAACCTTTGATTCTATCAAGCTCTCCAGTTCGCCAATCTCTTTGTTGAGCTATCAAACGAAGTCAATCACCTGTCACTATAAACAGAGTGCATGACCTACGTCGTGTACTGCACGAGCACTCTTCATCTCCGCCTCGGACAGACGCTTACGCATCTGTTCGAGTTCGGACTACGCGTGGTCAGTAGTAGCACCACATAGCACCAGTGAAGTATACACACCTCGTATTTGCCCTTCATCTCACGCATGGTCTTTTGCAATGCTGCAAGATCGTCAGGCTCGCCGTTCAAGGCAGCCTCCTCAGCCTCAAGCGCTTGCTCCTCGCGGAGTAGTGTCTGTTCGACATTATCCTCAAGAGTCTTCATGTCCTCCCGGAGCTGGTCGGCTTCTGAAAGCAGAAGCTTGTTCTCCGACTCCAGCACCTTAGTGCGTTGCGCCGCCTTGGTGTTCTCCAGCTGAAGCTCTTGAATAATGTGCCTGAGATACAATGAGCGATATCGCGCGATTCGAATAGCAGATAGAACCTACTTGAGGCCTTTGATTTCCTCCCTGGCGGCATAGAGGTCCTGCTTCGATGGCGAGGCAGTAACAGAAGATTTCTTCACTTCTTCCGCGCCATTGACAGATTGCTCGCGGTTGAGTTTCTTACGAATGGTCTCGAGCTCCGCGTTCCGCTCCTCCAGCTGAATGCGGAGAGTTGCTGCATTCTCGCGTTCGCGTGCCAATTCCAGCTCGCGTTCCTTGCATGTACGCTCAAGCTGCGACGATATGAATTAGTAAGATTTCCTTGGGGTGAATAGTTACGCACATCGGTCTTTTCTGCTTTGATAAGTTCGTATTCGCCATTAAGGGGACGAGGCATACGCTGCGGCGACTTGATGGCACCAGCTGCTACGGCAATGCCCTCAAGGTCCTGCAAGGTCCGACATATGTCAGAATAGCTTGGAACCGAACGTGCTACGAAGCTTACCGCAATTTCTGCCCTTAGACCCTCGATCTCAGCTCTAGCGTTCTCGAGCGCCACAGTGTTTTCGCGAAGGGCTTCCTCGATCTCGGCGACCCTGGCGCGTGCGCCCTCCTCAGACTTGACCACGCGCTCGATCTCTTTCTGGCTCTCCAGAAGCTCCTGGCGGATGGCGTCTTCGCGCTCTTTGTACTGCATGAGGCGTTCGCGGCCAGCGTTCTCCTCGCGTTCGGTCGCCGCTCGCGCATCTTCGAGCAGATCCTCGAACGTGCCCAGCTTCTTCTGCAAGTGCTGCACTTGCTCGCGGAGCGACTCGTTGTCGATTTCGAGAGCGGTCGTGGCTTGACGTGCCATGGTTGAGGGTGAGACCGGACGAGCCTGCGCTTGAAGCTGCTCCTGCAAAGATGCGATGAAGTCTTCCATCTCGTACCTGCGCTGATCAGCGGCACTAAGGCGTTCCTCATAGAGAGCAATCGTTTCCTGTTGGTGGTGTAGCTCTTTAGCTGGCGCGGGAATCACCACGAACCCCGAAGTGACTTGCCTGACCCGCTTTGCGTAGTTCGTCCACCTGACCACCAAGCTCGCGACGTTCTTCCTCAAGCTCAGCGTAGGCCTTCTGGACCCTGGCCTCAAGAACGGCAATTTCAGCGTTCTTCGCATCAAGAACAGCATCGTTCTCGCTCTGCTGGCCCTCTTTCGCGTCGATGAGCTCCTTGAGCTGCGCGGCCAACACCTCCTTATCATCCAGCTTCGACTGCAGATCCCGCAGTCGCGCCTCGCCGTCGCCCTTTGCCTTCTCGATGTCTTGGACGCTCTGCTCCAGTTGACGTTGCAATGCTTCGATAGTCGACTCTTTCTCACTGAGAGATCGCTCGGACGCCCGTGCCGACGCTTCGAGCTCGGATGTGCGGGACTGGCCTTGTTCACGTTCTTGCTTGAGCGAAGCGAGACGCGCGTTGAGAGACGACACCGAAGCCTCAGCTGTACCTAGACTAGACAGCAGGCGCTTGTTCTCGTCTTCCAAAGCATCGAGCCGTGATTGCAGCCTGTCGTTCTGTAGCAGCAGCTGCTGAAGCTGCATCTCCGCGCCATTCGATATGACAGACGCGGACGAGGCCGGCCGAGCAACTCTGTCAATCATATCCTGTATGGCTCGTTGATTGATGGAGAGATCTGTGAGTGCTCCTCCGGCTGAACGGACAGGGTCGTTGAGCGAAACAGATGGTGACCGACGCGCCATGGCCGATGGGGAAGGGGGTGGAGGCATGGAGGCAGTACTTGACAGACGAGCGCGAGGGGTGTTCATTGTCCGGCTCCGTGTAGGAGTTCCCGTAGGAGGCCCCATCGTACCAGCAACGCGGCCTGCTTTCGGGGTGAATGGCGACCCCCCAATACGAGGAGGGGAGGTGAGTCCAAAGCTTGGCTGGATGGGAGAAGCGATTCGCCTCGCTGAGGTGGGACTACTGACCGCAGATCTGCTTGGGCTGCTTGCCCCAGTAACCCGGTTGTTCAATTGCTTCGCGGTCATGCCGACATACTTGGATGCGCGAGATCCAGGTGTAATCATAGACTCCATGCCCGCCTTCCTGCCCGGCGTAACGGCATTTCGAGAAGTTATAGTCGCTGTTCTTGTACGCGCTGCTGGCGCGCCGCCACCGGGAGTACGTCGTCCCGATGACGCCGAAGGCGTGGCCCTACCGCTGGAAAGTCCAGGAGTTACACGTCCACTCGAAGTCCTGCGACCATTCGCGCTGGTCGAGGCGGGAAGAGATGGAGTGGCACGCCCTGGGATTGAAGGAGTAGCACGACCATTTCGGGATGACGCGACGGAAGAAGGTCTCGAGATTGACCCCGCGCCCACGGTAGGAGCGGATAGCTTCGACGGCGCGATGAACACGCCGCAGTTCGGGGCACAGGAAAAGTATCGCTTTCTGTTTAGTTGCGTCAGAGGATCCTTGTGATTGTAGTGCACGCGGCGAGATGAGCCAGATCGCGTGTAGAACTCACCCTTTTACAGAGCCATCGTTCTTGCCTTTGCCCGCGAATCCGCCACCGAGTTCGACCCCAGCGAACTGGCCCGACTTCCCCTCAATCTCTCCAAGGAACCGCAGCGTGCCCTCAAACCCGAGAGACTCGATGCGCACGTTATCACCGATGTCGAAGGTGCGCCCAGCGCGACTGGAGCTTCTAGTAAATACATCACTGGTGCGACTCGCAGGCCTGGGTGGAGGTTGCTTTGAACCAGATGTACTCCGCGCAGCAGAGCTTAGGGCCGACGAAGATGACGCTACGGAGGATGGGCGACCAACAGCGGAACTACGTCCTGACAGAGGCATGTGCTGCATCGAAGGGGAAAGCGCGTCCGATCCGCCTAAGCTAGAGCGGTGGCTGGCAGGGTCATTGGCCCTTAGAGCCTCGGCGAAGGCTCTAGAGGCGAAGTCATCGTCTGGTAGGGAGGCCGGATGATGAACACTGGAGGATGAACGCGGTCTCCCCGGAGTAGGAATATGGCTTGTTCTACCTGGAGTCGGGATGCCAGATGTACGACCCTTTGCTGGGGTTGTCGACATAGATAGCTCCAGGCTAGGATCGGAAGTGAAAGCAACGTTAAGGAGTGCAGGAGACCAACGACAAGAAGGAGAGTCCGGTAGAGGGAAATACGTATTCTCGAGCCAAGCAACCTTGAAGCGGACGCAGACCAACTCCCTCTCGCGTGATCCGTGACCGCGATGTGACGTGCTCGCGGGCTGCTCTTTCCTCGTGTCACGCTCGGAGTTGTCTTCAGCTTTCGCCAGGTCGCATGCCTCGCATCCCGCTCCAGCTCTCTCGCCTGATCGCGCGGGGCCCGACGCCCCTCCCGCGGCCAGCGGCGCCGGCGGGCCTCGCCCTATTGCCCAATGTCGTCCCGACAAGCCTTTCGCTTTTCAACCGACCACTTCCGTTCATGCGCCTAATGCCCAACCTCACCACATTCGCGATACCGTGGTCCGCGCCCTCGCTTGCATCTACGATACTGCAACAGGTGCGCTTTGGTGCAAGAGGTACAGAGTACCAGCCATCGCAACGAAAGCGCAAGCGCAAGCACGGATTCCTCGCGCGGAAGCGCACCGCTACCGGACGGAGGGTTCTCGCACGGAGGTTGGAGAGAGGCAGGAAATTCTTGTCTCACTAGGACATGCACACATGGAGAAGGTGTGTCCACTCTTAGCTGCTCTCCTGAATCTTATTTATCACCCCACTTCAGAGTGCCTGAGTTGTCTATCCACCACACCTCGCACATTCCGCAACTGCCAAGCCCACACCAACTTTACTTCGTCCTCCCTAGAGATTTACCAAGTTACTCAGCATATCGATAGCTCAGCGCCACAATCAGGCGACCATGCTCTATCCCCTACTCATTGCCGTATACTTGGGTAGAAGAGTGGGTTTAGGCGGCTTGATGGCAAACGTAGAGGGTTTCGACCCGCCTTGAAATGCGGACAAAACATTAGTTGCAAAATAGTGCTGTACATGGGGATATATCCAAAGCTGTGTCCCGTTTCAAGAAATTCGATGCAACCGCTAACTCGCTGTCCTATTTCACCGCTACGTCCTCTCCCGCTCATAGTCCGGGTTTTCTGTGTGCGGGACTGTCTTGCGTCCCTCCCAAGGCTTTCTGTCGTTCTTGCGCGTCTCCCAGCGGTGAAGCATGTCATCATTCCATGTTTTACCCTCAAGATCGCCTTCGTCGCGTAAGAAGCGCTCTCGAGCAACCTGCGATGGCAGGTATTCGTTTGTCACCGGGTGCCTAAACCCATCGCCATCAGCTTCGGGACGAGCAACACACTGTGGAGAAGACGTACGCGTAATCTGGGTTGTACGCGTAGCCTTTGGAGTAGCCGAGGTCTCCCATGAGCTTCGTCGGCGCGTTGCGCATCATATTCGGCACAGGCGCGGTCGGCGTCGCCTTCGCGGTCGCCTCCGCGCGGTTGTAAGCGGCGTACGAGCGCGTCGACTTCGGCGCGAGCGCGAGGTAGGTGACGAGGTGCGCAAGGTGGATACGGCACTCGGGCATGCCAATCGTCTGGCACGCTGTGAGCGCAGCCATGGCGAGTGGTAGTGCGTGGTTGTCCGCGAGGCCGATATCCTCGCTCGCGCACACGACCATGCGGCGCGCGATGTACATCGGATCTTCGCCCGCGGTGAGCATGCGCGCGAGCCAGTACAGCGCCGCGTCGGGCTCGCTGCCGCGCACGCTCTTGTGCAGCGCGGAGATGAGGTCGTAGCGGTCGTCGCCCGTGCGGTCGTATGACGTGCTGACGCTGCGCCGCAGTGTCGCGAGGAGCTCGTCGTCGGACGTCTGCGGCGCGGTGAGGAAGAGCTCGAGGAGCGACAACGCGGTCCGTGCATCGCCGGAGCATAACGAAACGATCGTGTCCAGCACGCGTTGTGTCAGCGCCGGGAAGAAGGGGAAAAGTGGTGCCGCACGCTTCTCAGCGACTGGCTCGTCCTCGTCGTGCTGCGTCGGAGTGGTCGACTGCGATAGCGGATCTTGGCTGCTGGAAGGTAGTAGCATCGGCGATGTAGCCGGGGACGATGCCAGATCTATCGGCTCGGCGACAGGCGGTGCAGGACCGTGGGCTACGCCCGCATGGTCACTGGGTGAAGTTGAGCTAACGCGTCGCAAGGCTTGAGTAAGGATCTGACGGATGTCATCATCGGTGAGTCGTTCCAGGACCAGTACGCTTGATATCTTTGCATGAGCCGCGATTATGAGAGTCATGCGTGACACCTCCTACCGGCAGCGCGAGAGCAGAGCACCGGTAAGCTTGAAGGACGGGTTCTCCGTCGTGGCACCTATCAGCTGGTGCCCGGTATGAGAATACTTTCATATGCCCATACGCTCTACTGACCTGTATGATGCCTTGTTCAATGTATGGTAAAAAGATGTCCTAGCGAGATGTCAGGCAGCGCATGCAGCACGCCAGGAAGTCGCGCACCTGCTGTGCTCTATTGAAACGATGAACTTCATCAAGAAACAAGATGGTCCGCCTGACAAGCTCAGCATTAGGTGACTATCGTGTGAGGAATGAGGACAGGAACAATTCAAATACCTTCCGGTGAGGTTCATGAGGCCCTTGGCTTCCTCTGCCACTGACCGGACGTCGGCAATGCCCGAGTCCGTTGCGCTCAGCTCCTTGAACGTGGCATCGACAGCCCGTGCAAGCAGACGCGAGAGCGTTGTCTTGCCGCACCTGACAGTGCCGTCAGCCCGCGGCAATGGTTGCGTAGAAATGGAACGCACCCCGGTGGCCCCCAGAGGATAAGACTGCCGAACGAACCTGAGCGGACGAGGTTCATGAGCAGCGAGTTGGGGCCTGTGAGGTGAGGCTGTCCAACAAACTCGTTGAGACTCTGCGGCCGCAGCCGCTCCGCCAGCGGGGCGGCGGCGGAGAGCTTGCCGCTGCCTTTAGGACGCTTGGACGGACCAGCACCTGCGCTAGAAGCAGCGGGACGTTTCTTCGAGGTCGAGCCGGAAGGTGCGCCGCGGGATGAGGAGGCCGCGGATGGCTGTGAGAAGATGGGTGCTACCGGCTGTTTTGTCTTTGGCTGCGCTGGAGGCGTCGGGTCATCTGAGCAGTTGCTGTCGAGGTGTTTGTTGATGTCCCTCTCAGGGACCTTGCGGGAGCATATCGGACTGTGCAAGTGTGAACCGACGCGCCATATGACGGAGGAGGAGCACTGACCAGGTGACTGGAAGCAAGGTTACAACGCGGGCGCACGTATGGGAAGACACGACTTGCCTGTTGGCGGACTCATTGGCGGGGGCAGGGGAGCGACGCGACGCGCGTTAGCGTGTTACACTTACGACCGCGACGTACGGACGCCCGTCCTATCCAGAAATCTCGTCCCAGCCCTGATCGAATCGATCGTCCGCGTACGCGTCGCGCAATATTCAGACCCGAAAGGCGCAGAGCGGGTGTGTGGTCATATGGGTCGAGGGAGACGTACAGATCTCGCAGGAGCGGACCAGCCATCCTCGTTCCGGTGGGCGGTGACGCGGTCGTGACGGCGTGACAACACGCTTAAGGCCCCCGCAGCGGGCACCGCAAACTTTCGTCCTCCCTCCTCCTCCTCCGCCCAGCAACCGTATCCAGTCTCTGTCTTTTTCCTTCGTCGCCCCCGTGGTCAGCGTCCCTCTCGCATCCGCGACGCTCAATCCGCTCACTCCGTTTCCACAGCACGGACTGGTGCACAAATACCTAGACTTGCTGCTGCTATACCCGGATCATTAGACCCTCCTGGGCACGCTCTTGTCTCAGCACGCCATGTCAATTGAAACGTCCCCCGCGCCTGAAGTGGCCCCCACCCCCCATTTCGCCGTCGACGCGCCCGACCCGAATGCGATCCATGTCCTGATCACTGGCTTTGGAGTATGTGCACCTCGCCATCCCCGCGATAATGCTCGTCAGGACTGACAATCGTTTGCCAAGCGCAGCCTTTCTGGCGGTATGAGGAGAATCCTTCATGGCTTGCTGTAAAGCCTCTCCATAACACTGTCCTCTACACCGAGATGGTCCCTCAGCCTCCACCAGAGCCTCAATCTGGCCACCCAATGCACCCCTTCGGACCTCCGCATTCCCTGCCCCCCATGCCCCCGCCGTTACCGATCGAGCCGACCTCGTCAACAGGCAGTGATACCGAGATGCAGGAAGATACCACTCCCCGTATCCAACAGATATACATCACCGTCCTCGAAATCCCTGTCGTGTACCAAAGCGTCATGCAAATCACCCCGGGCTTGCATGCAAAGCCCCCTGTGCTACCCCCGCCGATTGACCCCGCGTTTGCACCTGTGCACCTGCCCCCAAACGGCTTTGACTTCATCTTCCACGTCGGCGTCGCCGGCCGCGGCCCGCTTCGCCTCGAGAAGCTCGCGCACAAGCTCGGCTATCGCATGAAGGACGCCGAGGGACAGTACGCTCCGATCGTACATGTCCCGAAGGACGTGCCCAAGGACCCTGAGCAGGAGGTACCAGACTTCATGGGCAAGGCCCTCCTCCCGCCCGCCGACCTCGGTCTTCCGCCGTCAGGCTTGCCCAAGGGCGTCGTCGCGGGTGACGATCCCCACATCGGCGACGACCGTCCGGTGGAGACCCCCGAGGCGCAGCCGGTGCGGGGCTTTGGCAAGCCATACGAGAGCATGCCGGATGAGCTGTACACCGAGATCGACGTCCCACGGTTGATCCTACACCTCAAGGAGCAGGGCATTCAGGTACGCAGATCCCCTGCATTGGGTCTCTCCTTTGTTCCGACCCTTTTCTACAGAAACCCTACTCGAGCATGGACGCTGGTCACTACCTGCCCGACTTCCTGTACTACGCGAGCCTGGCGGAGGCGAGGCGCCACGCGACAAAGCAAGAGAAGGACAAGATGCGGAGTACTCCGCCCAAGATGACGCCGGTGCTTTTCATGCACTGCTGTCCACTCGGCCAGCCACATAAAGCGGAAGAAGTGACCGATGCTATCAAGAAAATCGTCCTCTGGGTCTGCGCACGGCTTTCGATCTAATCTCGCGAACGCTGTCGCTCGCCGTACCTCATCTCCGCAAGATCGGCCGCTCGTACCCAATTTATTGCTCTGTGTCATTTCTTGTCTCCGCCGTTCGATCTCTTATCCCTGTCGCCATTGTCCGTAGCCATCCCTGCTCTGTCTCGTGTTTGTGTCCCGTATCTGCATACATTCATCCGACATGTGCTCCCATTGTACCTTATCCCATGCATCTCCCGCTCCACATCTTGCTCGCTACCATTCGTGCATATCTTTCGACTAGCTGCAATAGTATCATACCCCAGCCTGTTTCGGCGTAATCCTCTCTAAGCTCCCGTCATGTTGCCCAAGCATGTGCCCATGACCGAGTAAGTCCTTCCTCGCGCACGCAGATCCCCCGCTTGCAGTTGCCTGCGGACGGGTCAGCTACTGTAGAACGGATGATTTGGCGTCGGGAAGGACAGCCGGTGCCACGCTCGATTTCCTGGGGCTTCCCGACCCCGGTCCCTGGCAAAGCACGCCCAATGGTCACTGACGCATTCCCCGCCCTGCACTCCGCCTGTGGACTGTTCGCTGATGCGTCCAATGTCGTCCGCCACTTTTCAGCAGCATAAACGAATGCTGACCCACTTTATGGAATTGGCCCTGCGATGGACAGGCGCATATGGAATTGTGTGAATCGCGTCCGCTGCAATTCGTGCGAGGCGCATTCGGTGCGCTCGTGCGTCACGTGTACCGCGCTGTACTTATACCTTCACCACGATGGCGAATCCATCCCTCAGCGCAGTTTTCGAGCCTATTCCGCCTCTCCTCTCCCCACTCACTCCGCGATAAAACGCTTGAAAATGACAGTCGACCAGGTCGCGACCAACATCACCTTCCACGCCGGTGCGCCTCCGCTTGCATTTGGTCTAAAGTGCGTCCGGAGGCTTAGCTCACCTTGCAGGCTCCGTCGATGGCTCCGAGCGTGCACGTCTGCTCGCTCAGAAGGGCGTCACGATCTGGTTCACTGGACTGAGTGCGAGCGGCAAGGTATGCATCCCAGCTGTCACTCTGAAATGAGAGTCATCCTGATCATACGTTCTGGACAGTCTACTATTGCCTGTGCCCTCGAGCAGCACCTCCTGCACCTGAAGAAGTTTTCGTACCGTCTCGACGGCGACAACGTCCGCTTCGGCCTCAACAAGGACCTCGGGTTCGACGAAAAGTCGCGCAATGAGAACATCCGCCGGATCGGCGAGGTGCGTGCTCTGCTCCTTCCCTCCCGACATTGCGCGCTCCCACCATCTCCGCTTTGCCACAATTGAAGACGTTGACACGCGCTGCAGGTCTCGAAGCTGTTCGCGGACGCCGCCTGTATCTGCTGCACGGCGTTCATCAGCCCGTACAGGGCCGACCGCGCCGTCGCGCGCGACCTGCACGAGAAGGCGGGCCTCGGCTTCATTGAGGTCTTCGTGGACGCGCCACTCAGCGTCGTCGAGCAGCGCGATCCCAAGGGCCTCTACAAGAAGGCGCGTGCCGGAGAGATCAAGGGTGTGTGTCTTTGATTCGAAATGCTTCGAAACCGCGCTCACCCTCCCGCTAGACTTCACGGGTATCTCAGCACCGTACGAGGCTCCAGAGAGCCCTGAGATCCACATCAAGACCGACGAGTGCGACGTCGCCGAGGCCGTCCGCAGGATTACGACCTACCTCTCTGAGAAGGGCTTCATATAGAAACTCGGTATGGCAGATAAGCGCATGTCAGAGACTGGAAACCCGGGTGGATGTGCACTACTATTTACATTGCTATGTATTATGCCTGTACGCTCTAATGTGATCGGTGAAACCCAAAGAGCACCCGGAGAGGAATGAACTATTACACACTAAACAGCACTACCAGGAGCCGGACAGGATGAGGTGGAAAGTGTCACAGAGTTCGTGTGGAAGAGACAAGGATGTGGATGATGCGGATGATGCGGATGAGAATAGGAACGATGAAGTTAGACACCAGAGCGTCCAGCGCAGTATGCTACACGGGCTAGGGCTGCACATTAACAGAGTTGGCGTACCGCGGCGCCTGCGAACGAGAAAACACGTCTTCAGTCTCTGCTTCTTCTTCGATGGTGTCCTCGCCGCCGTCGAGCAGTGTTCCTAGGCCAACCTCAACAACCCCGAGCCAATGTGCCAGATCGTCGACTGTACGCGCGAGTTCCGCATGCATTACATCATTGCTTTGCAGGAGCGCCGCAAAATCCAGCGGGTGAATGGCCGGGCCTGGACCCGCAATGCCGCTCATTTGCAGCTCGGATGGGTACGAAAGGGGCTGAGAGGACGGGAAGCCGATATGCGTCGTCCCAAATGACTGCGAGCGGCCATGTGCCAGAGGACGAGGTGGATGATCGCCATTGAGAGAGTGGGAAAGCGAAGAGAGCGAGTTAAGCGATGTAGAAGACGACGAAGCAGCCGTATTTGAAAACGGCAGAGTTCGCGGGCTCAATTGTAGGGTATCTGCAGGTGTAGAAGAACCTAGAGGACTGGGTGACGGTGACGGTTTTGAGGATGGAGGTGCGGCGGATGGTGACGGCGGTAGGAGGTCTGCCATCCCTAATCGATGTTCTGAAGTCAAGGAAGGTATCTTGACAATGATTAGGGTCGCGCTATCACCCACCTCAGGGAAAGCTCACCTTCAGCACATCTTTGAGCCCGGGCAACGGCGGCCCTGTGTCGAGACTGCCACTGCGTTCCGTCCGTCCAAAGGTCCAGGGCCTCGATGGTGTCTGCACGGTCTCCATGACCGGCAGGGAAGCGAGCCTTGACATACTCGGTTTGCGAGGGATCGCGTGAAAGGCCGCCTCTGGACCCGCAGAGCTCGGCGCGGTGGTAAACGACGAGGGCTCCCCAAATGGTGCAGCCGACCGAGAGCGCATTACGGGTGGGGGCGTTGGGAGAGGTCCTGTAGGGACAGGACCCGGGGGCTGTTGATAACGTCGTGCGCTCGTCGACGCATCGAGAGATCCCGTGAACTGATGAGATGTTCGAGAGACAGTATGTATTGTCGATACGCTTGCATGTGTTGGAGACACGCGGCTGTGGGTACGCGTCACGGGAGCCGAAAGCGGCGGAGGCGTTGACGGCTGGGCGAACCCGACTGGCGGGAATTGGAACGTCGACTGAGAGCGGAAGTTCCAATCGTGACTCGTCTTAAGACTGGGAGGGGAGTCAACAGTATTGCTCTTTGACCTCTGTCGGTTCATACGTGGTCGCGTTTCGTGCGCCGTGGACCGATCTGGCGAAGACATGGAGAATACGATAGGCGGAGGAGTGTCTTTGTGAGGATTGGATTCAGGCAGAGCAGGAATATCGATCTCTTGATAGGGAGAATCTGTCCTTAGTCCTCTCACCGGGCTCAATTGGGGCGACGGTGCTCGCGAGCTCTGCCTGCTTGGGCTTCGCCTGGAAGGTATCCCAGGTCCTAGCGGTGGGTGTCGGTCGGTAACAGACAAGGTGTCGTCGTCATCGTGCACGTTAGGAGCAGAGAGCTTTCGTGCTGTCTTCGGAGTGTCAGAGCGAGGAGGGAACTGAAAGGTGGGCTGCTTCGCAGTCAGAACGTCTTCTTGCTCTTCTATAGGAGAGGCAGCGCCCCCTCTGGAACGATTTCGCCCGCGCGCGATGGGCATGGAGGGCGGTGGCAAGAGTGATGTGCTGCCAGTCGCTATTGGCGTGATAGGTGCGTCAAAGCCCGAGAGTTTGATAGGCTCGGGTGGCGCGTCCCCATCCTCAAAAAGCATACGAAGTGTAGGAGGGACTTTCGAGGCAGGTGGTCGGAGAGTGGGATTGGGGGTCTCGTCAGCTGCGTTGAACGATAAAGAGTCAAGGCGAGACAAGCCGAGCGAAGGGCGCGCGCGGACAGTATCGAATTCCCAGCTAGCATCTTCGTCCTCGTCACTCTCGGCAGCGTTTAGCCTGAATTTGGTAGGGTCAGGGCCGGCAGCGACTATAAGGCCCGGAGGAGTAACTCACTCCCGGTCCTCTTCTTCCTCCCAAGGCAAGGATCCCGCAACACTCGCCCGGGTACCTCCATTCTGAAGCCAGGATTCGTACCGCACTATGAGGTCCTTGAGAATGGTGACTGGTGGCGACTTGACAATAGCTTTCATGTACTTTGTCTTGAGCAGGTCGTCGGCACACAACCTCTGTAGCAAGCGATGAGTACCCCGCACTGAGAAGCATCACGTCCAGGGGCATACATCGCTAGGTGATTCGCGCAAGCAATGCGCCACAAATTCCCTCAGCTCCTTGCTGCCTTCGCCCTCGATTAACCGGGGAGGCTTCATACGAGGGATCATCTGTAGAAGCTTATGCTGGTCCATGATTTGTGAGTGAGGTACACTGCCTTTGATCATCTCGTAGATCATGATACCCAGACTCCAGATGTCGGCCTTGGAATCGTAGGACGAGCCGTGAGCGACCTCCGGAGCCATCCAGTGCGGGGTGCCGACCAGAGTGTTGCGCTTGCTGGACGCCGTGACGAGGAGAGCCGATACGCCAAAGTCACATATCATGACCTTCCCCGCCGCAGTGACGAGAATGTTGGCAGCCTTGAGGTCTCGGTGGATGATGCCGGACTTATGGAGGTAGCTGAGGGAGAAAAGGACCTCGCGGATTATGACGGCGACATATTTCTCTTCGATGGTGCCATCTCTGGAGGCCTTCATGAGCGTGCGGACACTACCCCCTTGTGCGTATTCCATGACGATCCACACGCGGGGACCGTCCAAGAAGCAGCCATAGTACTGGGTGACGTTGGGAGCATCACGTAGTTGGGTGAGCAGAGCGACCTCTCGCTGGATGTCGGCTACGTCGTCGTCCTCGGTATCAAGGTTGATGATTTTGAGGGCAACTACACTGCCGGTAGCGATCTCTACACCCTTGTGTACCGAGCCGTACGCGCCTTTGCCGATGGTCTCCAGCCTTCGATAGAGCTGGTGCACGGATGGAGTGGGGGCCATGGCGAGAGGCGAGAGTGCGAGAGCATACAAAGTCGTTACGAGGCCGTCAGGATCGTGCGGAAGAGAGTGGAAGAGAGCCTAGCAGGCGAGTGTCATGGTGAAAGCGGATGGTCGTAGCGGAACATGTGCAGGCGCCAAAGTGCGGCCCAGTAAATATTCGACTTTCCGCGTTTGGCATGCGCGCATTTCGACCAGAGCCATGGACTTCGACGACGAGTCATCCGTAAAGGTCCTCACACAAGAGTTCACCGCCGTAGTCCTCGCAGGCTTTGGCACAGCGTGAGTCCGACGAGTCTCCCATATCGCTCGCTGACCTTTACAAGTCCCCCAGACTCATCCCGCTGACCAGCAACCATGGCGAGGAACCATGTCCGAAGGCTCTCCTCCCAATAGCCAACAAACCCATGCTTGACTATCCCCTGTCGTGGCTAGAAAGCTCCGGGATTAGAGGTGCGTAGCCACGCGTATTCTCTCGCTCCGCTCGCTCAAGACGCGTCCAGACGTTCTACTCATCTGCCCATCGCCTCACAAGGCTGCGATCTCCCACTACATTCACTCGGGCTCCTCTGTTTCATCATTCCCTTCAATTCGCATAGACCTTCAAGTCTACGATGAGTCGCTAGAAACAGGAGACGGCACCTGCGACGTCCTACGGCATTTCGCACACCGCATTACCGGAGACTTCGTCCTGCTACCCTGTGACTTCATCCCGTCTCCGTCGTTCAACCTCTCTAGGGTACTCGACAAATTTAGAGGAGAAGCAAGCTACGATGGCGCTATCGCCACTGCAACTTTCTACGAAGTACCGAAGGCCGACAAGGGCGCTCTTACGGAAGAGTGGGGATTGCCCGAACCTTCACTTCCGGTGGTCTGGGACGACCGGACGGCGACTCTGTTGCATGTCGACACCGAAGATGACCGTGATCGTAATGGAGAGGAGCTGGAGCTGACAATGAACCTTCTGACAAGGTATGCGATATTTGCGCACGGCTAAGCAATATGTGGCCCTTCATGGAGACTCCAGATACCCTCGTGCCAAGATGTCCGCAAGCCTACAGGACGCACATGTCTACGTCTGCAAGCGGTCTGTCCTCGATGCTCTTCAAGAAAAGTCGGGGTTTGATTCCTTCCGAGGAGAATTCATCCCATGGCTCTGCAAGCCCCAGTACTCTTCAAGAAAGCGTGCAAAATACGCGAACGGTACGCGACCAAAGATTATATCTCGCTGCCATCTCTGACGTCCTTTTTTCAGTCCTCAATCCGCCGTCGAATGCACCGACGCACCACATGTCATTAGAGCACTCAACAACGTACATCCCCTCACATATACACAGCGCCCGTGAGCACCTGCGTGGCGACATTCGCACTGCCACTTCGTCTCCGGTCGACCTGACGGAGCAAGACGAGTGTGTTAGCCTGCGCGTCGGTATCGTGATACACCGCGCCTCAGAAGGTTTCGCCGCACGAGCGAACACCCTCCATAGCTATATTGACCTAAATCGCCACGTACGTCCATTCCGGCAGCATGGGCTGTCTTTGGCTCACACAGCGTCTGCTAGTTCCTCAACCAGACATCGTGGACACTCCCGACTGACTCCGAGAGCCGTGCTCTTATCGATCCTAAGGCGCAGATCTCGAGCGACTCTATGATCGGCCACACAACTAAAGTCTGCGAGAGGACGAGCATCAAGAAGTCCATTATCGGCAAGCATTGCATCATCGGCAAGATGGTCAAGGTTGTAGGATGCGTCATCTTGGACCACTGTGTCATTGAGGACGGGTGAGAACATGCACTCCTGCGAGGTTCTCGTGCGTCACTGACGGCTGTGACAGTGCGAAACTTGACGGTTGCATTTTGGGTACGAATACCAGGGTCGGCGCCAAGGCGGAGCTCTCAAGATGTGTTACTCAAGCGGGGTATGAGGTAGAGGCAGGAGGTAAACGTTTTGCTTGCACGCTTGCACGATCTTCTCGCTGACATGTTGGTGCAGAATCGTTCAGGAACGAGAAGCTGGATGTCTCCGACTGGACGGCCCACCAAGATGGAACTGACGAAGACAGCGATGAAGACGCCGCTGGCGACGAGTCTTCGTAGACTTGTGCCAAAAATTACCCATACTAATGCTTGTTGTAATGTATAGAGCAGCGCTTGTAGCCATAGAATCGATGCTCAATATTCACCGTAGCGTTTGCAGCTCGTAAGCTGCGCTGTACCTCCTGGAAGCTGCAGAAATTCGGGAAGGATGGGTCGTCCGCTGACTGTACTTGCAAGCGAGCAAGGCGCCAGGTGGCGCGGAAATGAACGCCACCAGGTGCCCGGTTTCTTCGTTGGGTCGTGCAACGGCACAACAACGACCGGGGTGATTCAGTGAGAACAAATGTGAATAACCAAGCAATGCGATATCCCCCACAAACCCGTTGATAAACTAGTCCTCGCTGCTTCCACGGCTCGACGACTCCGGCTCGATAAGCCATAACCTGCCCTTGCACTTCCTGGTGCCGCAGCGGCAGATGGCATTTCTTGCTTCCAGGCTTCGGCGCTCCTTTTTCGTCTGTGAAAGGTTGTCAGAGTATGCACCATTGCAACCCAACCAAGCCAGCTCACCAGGGGCTTGAGGTCCTCGGTGTCCCCGACATACGAGAAACAGAGTTCCTCGTCATACTCTACCGACTGATTGGTCCATATCGTCAACAGCGGTTTGTTGAGATTGGCTTCATTAATATAGACAGGGACAATGATGCAGTTCGGGTCGCAGGAGTGGTTCTGTGGTAACGATTTCAGCAAATTTTGCAGATGCAGGGCTTATGTCTACTCACCAGGAACCTAGTGAACTGTCGAATGAGGTGGTCAGCGTACGTGTTTGGGGCAATCGAGCGTGGAACTCACGTTGCCTACGTGAAAAGCATCGACACAGTACATCGGAGACCAATCGTCCTTGTTGCCCATGAAAATCGGAGGCTGCTGGACGTGCCAGCAGTCGATGTCGAAGAGGTAAGTTCTGCCAAACTGGTCGTACATCCTACGATGTGGCGTTTCGGTCAGCCAAGAAGTTGCTCGTAGATGAACGAGGCTTACTTTCCCCGGACGTCGCCGTCTGTGTTAGTGAGATATTCGCCCGCATACACTCCGAGAAATGTGTGCTTTTTGATCGATTGTCCTGCGAATACACCTGTGGCAGACGTTGTTAATCGGAGATTCCATGAAGGGAAGTGATATGCTTACCCCAGCCTTTGTTCACTGTCTTCTTGATATTAATCTTAACTTTCCTTCCCTTCTGTACGACCTGCCATTCCCTTGGATCAGAGCACCAAGGTGTAGATATGTGTCGTACATACCCTGTTCTGGCACTCATCGTCGTCGCACCGACAGGCAGCGTTGCATTCGATGATCGGAAATTCAGCATGTTCCGTGCGTATTCGCCCGTCGAGTCCGTATGCAAAGCCCTGGCCAAAGACTCCCTCCACGGCCTTGCTCATGTAGAACATCTGCCTCTTGACACAAGGGCATGTCGTGCTCGTTGGATCGCACCGACCGATACAATTGCACCCTTCCAGGCCGTACACATCGGGTCCCGGGACGTCCTTGCCGTGGTACATCTTGTTAGTGTAGTGGAACTCGAACGCTGGGCTGAGCTCATCGTCGACGTCGTTGATGATGTGGATGTCCGGCGCGGTCGGCTCGTCGTCGACGGTGCCAGCACTGATCATGCTCACGAAGATCTTCTTCTGGAGGCCGTCTGCTCTGCGCACTTCGATCGGTAACGACATCATCCTGTTTTGCAGGTTGAAGGGGAGGTCGCATGCGCGCAGATTGACATCGGCATATTCTAACGCGCGCTGGCGACCGTTCTTCTCCCAGGTGATCACCATTGCGTACGGATCATCCACGTCCGAGTCGTCTTCGATGTGAACTCTGTCCATTGCCGGCACGATAGCATCTTCAGTAGCGGCATTACGCCGTAATGGGGCGCGCCCTGTGCGAGCCATAGACGAGCTTGAGGCGCGAGAAGCCGGTGTTGCGACTCCGCGCTGCCTGCGCGGCCGCAGCCTGTTGACTATGTGCTAAAGAATGCGATGATCAGTTAGTTGAAGAGTTACACGAAGATTGAATGACGTACGTCAGACTCTTCATTGGCAGCGTCCGACCCTTCATCTTCCATCAGGAGTCGCGCCGCTTCCAGCGAGTCATTCGCGTCGGAATCGTCTCCAAACCCAGGGGAAGTGACGATACGGGACTTCCTTGGCCGACCGCGACGCCTGACTGGCTTTGGAGCGTCTTCATTTGCCTCATCCACAGCCATAGCATCTGAAGTCGAGCCCGATGACATGACAGAAGCTTTGCGATTCCCTCTCGCAAGAGGCTCTTCGGAAGAGGATGAGCATGGAGATTGGGGTTTCGTAGCGGGTGCATCGAGGGGAGACGTTCCCGGAGGAACAGAGCCTCCACTCGCATTCCGTGACGATGGAGAAGGCACACTGGCGCCAGACGCTCTTCTCCCGTTTGCGATTGCACGAATCGAACCTAGGTTTGGTACTGCAGGGGATCTAGGGACAAGGGGACCAATCGCGCGAACAGGGGCAGGGGCAGCCAGCTCTGTAGCAGCACTTGTTAGCTCATTATTATCGCGGGATACATGCAGCTGTGCTTACTTGGAACGGCAGATGAAGGGCCTTCGCTGAATAGCGCCGGTAGAGCCTGCCCTATGAGCTCGATAGTGGCAGGAATTGTGACTTCAGGGTCTCCATCGATGATGTGGGGCTGGGCTTGGTCTTCGTCATCCGAGAGCGTAAGGTCGATAACATCTCCTTTGGCCTCTGCTATCTTGAAGCTGGCCTGATTGAGGCTTTGAGTTAGTGGATTCTTTTCAGTCTTCACTAACGGCAGCGCAGAGGCTGGTGCGGCGGACGGACGATCCTGGAATGGACACGCGGCATCAGAATGAGTGAGTGTCAGGGTGCTCTGTAGACGTACCTGTTCTGCATTTGACCCCGCGCGAGGGACCGGAGGAGCAAGGGACATGCTATCGCTGCGTGCCTGAGATGCTTGGCGAGGCTGGACGCTTCCGGCTTTCGAGACTTCAGCCGACGACGGAGGGAGTTCGTGTCCGGAGCTTGCACCAGCATCTGGGGAAGGGATCTTTGAGCTGTCCCTGCTTGACACCGGTGTGCTCCGCGAAGCCTGCGAAAGTAGAACCGGGGTTGAACTACTCGCGGAAAATTGGGTAAGGGCCGGCTGCGGACGTTCGGCAAGAGAAGGAGAGACTGGTTGCGCAGAGAAAGACGAGTGTGACTGAGAGGGCGATGGTACTCCGGAATTCCGTCTCTCATCGCGCCGGTCATGAACGCTCTTAAAGAATCCGCTCCGTCCGGAGTAAAGACCTCCCGTAGGCGAGGCTCCCTGCGCAGTCGGCTGAGGGGACCGCACTGGCGTCGCAGAGCTCTTTGAAGCAGTCGGACTTTGGGTGGCGTCTGGCGGGACTGGCGCAGGAAGGTCAACGTCCATTGCGTCCGATGTGAGGCCAAGGAGAGGTTCGGGATCTTGCGTCTGAGACGTCGAAGACCGACTGATTGTGCCGGACATGCTTCCATCGCGGTTCTTCCATGCTGCAAACATGTTCATGTCTGCAGCAGAGCTAGATGGTCTCGAAGGTGAGGCTGATCCCTCGCCTCCGCGTACTAGCGAGGCATGCGCTCGCGGTTGTTTCGGAGGGCTAATTGCCATGTTATCAAGTGCTGGCACGATGATGCCGACACTTGCTGGTTCCGACTCGCGATCTGCTTCCGCAGGTTCAGGCGTGGACGTAACGGGTTCGAAGATCTCTTTAGCTGCGGTCTGTAGGTCTTGGTTTCCGGGTAGAGCTGCTGTTGAGCTCCTCGGACCGCTGGCTGGCTTAGGGCTGATTGGCGGCAGGCTCTCTCTGATAGCAAACTCGTCGGGACTCGCTTCCCTCTCCTGCTGCAAGGGTTGGTCGGGATCCGAGTCGTCCAGCTCAATAACTTCGGGAGGTTGAGTGGATCGGATAGGAGCCGGGTGTGATACTACAAAACGGAGCGCAAGGGCTCAGAATGTTTATTTCGTTCAAGAAATCGCGCTTACCGTCTTCGTCTGAATCCGAGAGAACAATCGGGTTGTCGACCTTGCCCTGTGATACATACTTCTTTTCCGCAATCCTACGAGGGCCGAGTACCGCACCTATAGCGGCTACTCGAGGTTTGAACAGTGTGATAATCACGTAATGATTCGACCTACGTTTCGCTGACTTTATTAGCAGCGGATCGTCGTCGCCCATGGTCAGGTCGATATCGGTAGCCTCCTGATTAGCAAACGGAAATGTCTTTCTTCGTTCTAAATAGATATGTGCTTAATATTATAACACTCCAAGACCTGGAAGCCCACCTTTGTTCTTGGAGGCAGGTCGAAGTGCTTGCTGCGGTAGGTCTGTGGAAGAGCTTGCCTTCTCTTGAGAAACGAGCACCTTCCTGACAGTCGTCTTTGTGCCGATAGTTGAATTAGAGGACTTGGACGGCGCCGACGGTGTAGCAAAATGTGGTTCCGCTGCTTTCGTTCTCAGACCAGAATGTGCGGTCGTCGGAATAATTCTCCCACCTTCTATCGCCTGCGTAGACATACGGGGGCGAGCTGGTTTGGGCATCTTTGACAGTCCAGTCGACTTCTTCACCACATGAGTTTGAGAGGGCGAATCGGGTGTGACCGCAGGCCGAGGACCTGGCCGGGTCCGCGATGGGCCTGCAGAGGTGCCTTCAGAGCGTTGATCATACTCTCGGAATGAGCTGATCAGGGCATCTGATTTACGTCTTTCTGCGCGAGCTGCTGCAGGCATTCCAGATAATGGCCGCCCTAGAGATTTCGCGTGTGCTGAAGCAGGAAGATCACCTTCCCCGAAGTTGTGCTCAGTTGCGAGGTTCCAAGAGTCAGGGTAGGCGATACTCACTTCGGTCGAGGATTCCTGGCGCAGTCTTGGTCGTACCCTGTCTCTCGGTCCCCAGCTTCGGTCGTTTGTTCACGGATCCGCTGTGGCCGACTGCAAAAGGTGGCTTTGCAGACGTCGGCTTGCGCTTCTTGGGGACAGTAGGAGGCGGGCTGATGAGCTCGTCGCGCATCTCCTGCGACGATTCCAGGATTTCATCTTCTGAGGGCGTCCGAGATGGTGATTCTGAGCGATCTGCATTCGCCGTTGAGACATGCCCGTGCAGAGACTGTGGCTTGCACGTACTGCTTATCGCGGTCCACCGCGGCATGGAATCGGACTGACGCAGACCTCGATTATTTTCAGCCATTTTTGAAGATTAGAGGGACATGTGCAAGGGTCGTCGAGGGTGCGAAAGGGAGAAGGGCAGGCTGGCGGAAGTAATTGGCGTCAAGGCTTGAAGACGTCTGGGCCTGTACGCGACTTTGACGCCCTGCGTCACGCTCCCGCGCTCAGATCGAGATTCCGCCGCGCGGCGTGCGGGGAACCGGGAACGCCTCCTCAACGTCGTCCACACGAGTCTCTCGCTCGCCGTCTCCAACGACGAGCTCGAGCTCCTCGCCTCTCATGGAGAAGTCCCTCCCATCGCCGTCGCATGCGGCATACCAGCGGCGTGCGATACCCTTGCGGCGTCGAGCTATCTTGCCTGCACTCGCTGCCCTCGCGTGTTTCCTCGTCATCGTCTACGGCTTTGCGTTTGGCCAGGGCATCGACTTCTGGCGCGCATACACTCGCGACAATCTCTCTGTGGAAGCTGCTGCTGCCGTCGCTCGGTGTCGTTCGCTACGCGCCAAGCCGGGCCCTCCGTCGGACTTCGCGAAGCGCACTCAGTCCGATAGGTATGTCCCGGGGACCAAACCCATACTTATCAAGAACGCGAAGATATGGACTGGAGAGAAGAATGGCACCGAGGTCATTACCGCGGATATCCTTCTGGACAAGGGGGTTATCAAGGGTATCGGCCAGACTACGCGTAAAGTCCTCAGCGCGTTCAAGGATGACATCGAGGTCATTGACGCGAAGAACGCTTGGGTTACGCCTGGGTAGGCTCAACGAACATCTCACATGCATACGTGTCATTCACATAGACTAGCATCGTCGACTTGCACTCGCATCTCGGCGACGCCTCCAGCCCTGAGCTAGACGGAGCGAGTGGTGATGACAACTCCCTCAAGGGCCCTATCCTCCCTTGGTTACGCGCGTTGGACGGCTTGAACACCCACGATGATGCCTATGCGCTCTCTATTTCAGGCGGTGTTACCACTGCGCTTGTACTTCCTGGCTCTGCGAATGCTATTGGTGCGTATCACGACTAGCCAGCATGAAGTCATTAATCCATTGTGCACAGGTGGGCAAGGCTTCACTATCAAGCTGCGCAAGACTGCAGAACGGTCCCCATCGTCTATGCTGCTCGAGCCGCCTTACCAGATCAACAGCTCTTTCCCCGACATTGACGGCCCCATGAGATGGCGTCAAATGAAGTAAGTTACTCCGTTGCGGTTTCTACCTCAAATGATTTACGTCTTGGATCAGGCATGCATGCGGTATGTAGTATCTACTAGCGCGAGACGTCGAGCCTGAATGTGATGCTTTAACAACAGGCGAAAATCCGAGTAAGTTTGGTCTGGTATCTCATTAGTTTATCGGCTGAACAGTCCATAGGTCGTGTCTATGGGAATACTCGCATGGACAACGTTTGGGCGTTCCGTGAGGCGTATGTTGAATCATTCCACGGGAGTGCCTTCAGTCTCACTGTCGTACAGCTACAACAAGGCACGGGAAATCAAGACTGCGCAGGATGCCTACTGTACAAAGGTTGAGGAAGGTCGCTTCGAGGATATCGTCCAGACGCCTTTCCCTCAGGACCTTCAATGGGAAGCCCTTGTGGACATTCTCCGTGGCCGTGTGAAGGTCCAGATACACTGTTATGAAACCGTTGATCTAGACGACATCGTCCGAGTACGCCTTTGGCGATCCGTACAGGAAGAAGCTCATGCTGACATCTTGTTTTCAGCTTTCAAACGAGTTCCAGTTCCCTATCGCTGCATTCCATCACGCTCATGAGGCCTACCTCGTCCCTGGCCTATTGAAGCAAGCGTACGGTGCGTCATTCACCAGCAATCGCTCGCGCGCCTTCTCATAGTACCTACTTCCAGGGCATCCTCCCGCGGTAGCCATGTTCGCGACCAATGCTCGTTACAAACGTGAGGCATACCGTGGCTCCGAGTTCGCACCTCGGGTGCTGGCTCAACATGGGCTTAAGGTTGTCATGAAGGTATGTATCAGCTTTTGTAGAGACTTGTGTAATATTCAGCGAGTTACAGAGCGACCATCCTGTCCTGGATTCTCGCTACCTCTTGTACGAGGCGCAGCAGGCCTACTTGTACGGTCTTCCAGAAAACTTGGCTATTGCCGCTGTTACCAGGTACGTGTTGCGCTACTCCTCAAAGGATTGAAACTCAGGCAGTACTCGCAGCACGCCGGCTGAGATTATGGGAATGAGTCACCGTATCGGCTTCGTCAAGGAGGGCTATGATGCCGGTATGTTACGATCGTAACTAGCAGCGATTTGGTCTCTCATCGTCACTTAGACCTAGTCATTTGGGATAGTCATCCGCTTGCGCTCGGAGCAACTCCTATCCAAGTGTTCATTGATGGTATCCCTCAGATCGCAGAGGCTTATGTCACTCGTAAGCCCGAAGCGTTCCAGCGCACCCCAGAAGTCCCGAATTTCGACGACGAAGCGAAGGCTGCGGTCGAGTACGAGGGCCTGCCGCCCCTTGAGCCCAAGAAGAGCGACGCGGAGACTGTTGTCTTCACCAACGTCAAGAGCGTGTTTACACGCTCGGGGTCAGATGTCAATGAGGTCTATATGGCTGCGACCACCGAAGACCTTCGTACGGTGGTAGTCACCAACGGCAAGATTACTGCCATCAACGAGGACGCGCTCCATTTCCCCGCCAACGCACACGTCGTCAACCTGCGCGGCGGCTCGATCTCCCCGGGCCTTACGACGTTCGGCTCGCCACTTGGGCTCGTCGAGATCGATGCGGAAGACTCGACGAACGACGGCCTCGTCTTCGACCCGCTTGTGCAACGCGTGCCGTCCATCATGGGCGGCGACGCCGCGCTCGTGCGCGCGGTCGACGGCCTGCAATTCGGCGGGCGCAACGCGCTCCTTGCATACCGATCCGGCGTGTTGAAGGCAATCACGGCTCCCGTCGGCGCGCGTTTCTACGCGGGCCTCAGCACGACATTCGCGACGGGTGCACTCAACAAGCTCGACGAAGACGCGGTCATTCAAGACGTGAATGCGGTGCATGTCACCGTCAGGCACTTCGGTAGTACGCCGAGCGTGAGTACTCAGATCGGTACGCTGAGAAGGCTGCTCCTCCATCCTCCGAACGGCGACGCGGGGCAGTGGTTCAAGGACGTCTCTGAGGTAAGACGCTGCTAGACCCATATCGGACCCATGACTCATGATGATACAGGGCAAGACAACTCTTGTTGTTGACACCGACAGCGCGGACATCATTGCCACGCTCATCCTCCTGAAGAGGGAGGTCGAGGAGAAATCCGGCAAGAAGATCCAGCTGACCATCACTGGCGGCCTCGAAGCACACCTGCTGGCGAAGGAGCTCGGTGAAGCGCAGATTGGCGTCATCCAGATCCAAGCGCGGCCGTTCCCCGCGACGTGGGAGCGCAGGAGGATCCTACCCGGTCATCCACTGTCGGAGGAGAGCTCGATCCAAGTGCTGCTGAAGCACAACGTCACAGTGGGCGTCGGGATCCTCGAGGCATGGAACGCAAGGAACGCTCGCTTCGACATTGGTTGGGTGCGTGGATGGTTATTGGACCCGTGCAGTTACTCATGACGGCTCTGCAGCTTGCCATCGACGCCGGTGGGGACATTTCGCGAGCCAAGGCAATGGCCATTGGTTCGACCAACATAGAGACGCTCCTCGGAGGCAAGGTCGGGGCTGCTGTCGCCGAAGATCTCGTTGCCACAGAAGGCGGCGACCTCCTAGACTTCGGTAGCAAGGTAATCGCCGTGCTCTCTCCGAGACGTGAATCCGTAAACTTGCTGTGACGATACCATACTGCATCCTGGACTGCGATAGTCGCCTTACCACGTATTTATAGGAGACTTGCTTGCAATTGTATAGCTTCCAATGTCACGGAAACATCCTTCGGTCGCACAGAGAACGAGTGTGTTTGAATGTTTTCAGAGCAGAGTCCAGAGCGAATACTCTATGCAGGGTACATGAAATTAAACGGACTCTGTGGAGGAGGTTAGCACGAATGACCGAGCACATTCGCGGAATTGACATACGCTGGAGCAGGTTGTTGAGCTTGTTGACGCGAGACGCGACGCTGAGGTCGATAGACTTGTCACCGAAGTCGACGACGATACCGCCGAGGATAGAAGGGTTAATCTGATTATTGTAAGCCTAGGGTCAGTCGCCCGTCGCGCACGTACATAGCGACACATACCTTGTTAACGACCTTCAAGCTCTTGGCATTCTGGGCAGCCTGAGACTGCTTGAGAGTAGCCTCCAGGCGGGACTGGGCGTCGCGTGGAAGCGGGCCCGCGGAAGTGATAGTGACGGTGAGCTCGCCCTTGTGCTTGGAAACGAGCTCGTTGAAGCCCTCGATGACGCCAACGGTCTCGCTCAGGCGGCCGTTCTCCGACAGGACCGAGAAGAGGTTTTTGGTCAGGTCAGAGAGAGGGCTCTTCTTCGCGGTCTCCGCCTGCTTGAAGAGCGCCTGGAGACCCGTCGCGCGGTCGGTCGCGGAGAGGGTGGGGTTGTGCACGAACGTGTTGATCTCGGGGGAGCTCTTGATCGTGGACTCGAGGGTGTTGAGCTCGCCCTGGACCTTGTCGAGCTCGGCAGGCGACTTGCTGAGCGCGGCGGAGAAGACGGCGTTCGAGTACTTGAGGGCGATGGTGCTCGCAGCACGGCGTCCCAGGCCGGCGGAGACGGCGGCGGTGCGGAGAGACGAGCTCAACATGACGAAGCGGTGAGAGGAACGGCGGGGACGGTGAGGGGGCTGCTCAACGCGTCGTTGGCGAAATCCGACTGGGCTATCGGCAAACGCCGTGCGGGCGATATCGGCGTGCGCGCTTAGCCTCAAACCGTTCCCCTCGTCATCCCAAAAATTCCTCGATAATTCACATTTTATTCTCGCATGCGCTACATGCTACACCACCGTGGCTAATCATCGTGCGGATAATGAAGTCGGAGTATCAGACTGCACGGCAGCCGCAGAAATCGTCTCTGAGCTTGCTAAGCCGCTATGCTACTCCACTCTTATTCAACGCCGAAGACAGCACTACTACTTGATTACCAACCACCATGCCCAACGCACCATTCGTTGCGGAGGAGGAGAGGGAGCCTGGGTATACCCACGTCGTCCTCATCCTGACAGGCAGCGTAGCCTCCATCAAAGCGCCACTCATCGTCTCCGAGCTGCTGAACGTCAGTATGCTTGCCCCCTTGGCAATATCAATGACTTCATGAGTAGTTCGTCTAGTACGAGAAAGTCAAGGTCGAGGTAGTCGCGACGAAGGCTGCTTTCACATTCTTCCAACCTGAAGAGATACGCCACGCGGGGTCGCGCATATGGAGAGACGAGGATGAATGGGTCGTGCGTCCGCCTGACAGAACAACTTGGGCGAGTCCTGACAATTGTAATATAGGAGGGATACAAAGTGGGCGATCCCATCCTGCATATTGAGCTCCGTCGGTGGGCAGATATCGTGCTCATTGCCCCATGTTCGGCCAACACGCTGTCGAAGATCGCCCATGGCCATTGCGATAACCTAGCTGTACGTCTCCATTCCCCGCGCCACGCTGGGAAGTGTCGTGATATCTCTGTAGACCTCTCTCTTGCGAGCCCTTGCACCGACGACGCCAACCTATGTCTTCCCTGCGATGAACACCCTCATGTACGAACATCCCTTGACGAGCGAACACATCCGGATCATCGAAGACGTCATCGAATACAACGTCGTAGGACCCATAGGCAAGCAGCTTGCGTGCGGCGACGTCGGTGAGTTTGTGTAATGCCACTACAAGGACAGTATACTCAACGGCAACCAGGACTCGGTGCAATGACCGAATGGAGGGATATTGTTCAGATAGTTGTAGACAGATTCGACTTGCAACGTAGGCCAGATGCTATAGTACATTCGTAACATATCTCTCTGCACACCTGTAAACCAGTCATGCCCCGGAAAGACGCCTTTTCAGGTTTCACAAGATATCGACCAAGCCTCGTCCAGGAGAGATGATCGCAGCGACCTTGCTCGAGAAATCGAGCAGATCACCGCCTACGGTCGCCACAAGATCCTCGTTGCCCCTCGTGACCCCAAGGAGTTTCTCAAGATTGACAGTGGCAAGTGCCAGAGCAGCGTGCTTGTCGAAAGACCCGCCGGTCTCGAGCTCGGCCTGTATAAAGTCAGCCGATGTATGGATATTTCATGACGGCGAAAAACCTACCCATCCGATATCGAACCTGGTGCTCCTGGCCTGCCAGGCGCCGCTGATACCAAGCGCGACCGTGACGTTCTCTGCACGAAGCGCGGCAACCGAGTTCTGCTCCGAAAGCGGAGGGCCGGGGAGTCTAGAAATAGGACCGTCAGAACATGTCATTGCTGGTCAAGTAGAGGCACTCACATCCGACGCTGCTCCCACGAGTGAGGGAACGGACGCGAGGGCGCGATGATGACGCCTGCACCAGCCTTCGCAATCTCCTTCGCGAGAAGATGCGCCTCGGTCGCGCCAGCGAACACGAACTTGAGCTCGGCATCGAGCTCCTCCTCGACTTCCTCCTTGAGCCGGATGAGCGCCGCGATCGCGTCAGCGTTGTGGACGTCGATGACGAGGGGCACCTCGCCGTCGACGACGCGCTCGAACCAGTCCCCGAGCGCGCCCTTGCCGTGGCCCTTGAGCAGGCGGCGGAGCGCCGCGATCTGCGTGCTCACGCCCGGGAAGCCACCGTGGAAGATCGAGACGTGCAGCGCGGCGTCCTTCTGCAGGATCGCGCCCTTCTCGAGCGAGTGCAGCGCGCCGGTCGAGAACGCGGTGCTCACGCCTGCGAAGAAGCCCGCCGCCTTCGGCGCGACGACGCCGGCGGTGACGCCCGAGCGGTAAGCAAGCCTGTACGCCCTCTTAGAATCAGGAAAAACGGAAGGGTAGGACAGACATACAACGCATCACGGGTGGTGAATTGTAGGCCGTCTATGGCGTGGATGACGGTGCGTTCACCACCAACGATTTTCGGGCTGTCCACCAGTAGAGGGTCCAATACGTAGCCGTCCGCGGTGCTAGCCTCTCCCTGGATCTCCTGCAGGCCGAGAGGCGAGCCGAAGGACAGAAGGCCCGGCGAGATAGTACCCCCCTGCAAGTCGATGAACCTTGCACCCTCCCGCTTGACTGCTCCGCACGCAGCCTCGGGTCCGGCGCACACGATCTCGCCCGCCTCGACGACCACCATGCCTGTCCTGGGCCGCGCGGAGAAGCGCACGCTGATCTCGTGCGCGCTCTTCGTGAGGACCTCGCTCACGTTGGTAAAGACGACGACGCTCTTGTCCGAGTGCTCGGGGAGCAGCGGCGGAAGGCCGTCGTACTGCAGTGTCTGCTGCGCCTCTTTGTCGAAGTTGGGCGTTCGCGGAGCGTGCTGCAGCTGCTCGGGCTTCTGGTGCACGTGCGGCGTCGCGATCTGCGCGATGCCGTCGATCCACACTTGTTGTGGGGTCGCGCCGAGGGCAAGTGGATGGCTGTCCCAGAGAACTATGTCTACGACAGCTTTAGTCGTTACGGAAAAGACAGTGAGGTCTCGGACTTACCAGCGTCGTATCCCTTCTGAATGAACCCGACGCGGTGGTCCTGCCCAATGATTTGAGCAGGAGTTCCGGTAATAGACAAAAGTGCCAAGTTGGCATCAAGGCCGAAGTAGTGGGCCTGTTGAGCTTCATAAAGGAGGAAGCGAGAGTCCAGCACTGGATGATCCGACTATCGCGAGCTTAGCAGATATCTATCAAAGTATTTGAGGAGACTTACCTTCATGACTACCTGCAGAGAGTTGTTCGCCAAGATGCGCGGAGCAAACTCCGAACCGCGATAAGATTCGCGCTTGTATCGTGCGTTTGTCGCGAACATAGCAATAGCCGGAGGACCACCTGCGGAATGGTCCTTTGAGAAGCAAGGTATGAGCGGCGAACATAGAGTACTTACCGTATGCCGCCTTGAGGGTCTCTGGAACAAGGTACGTCTCGTGCGCATGGTGGAACGCGGCGATGTGGAATTCGAACTCGTTGGTAATCTGGAGGCGATGGTGTGAAGTGAGATTAAGCAAGATATAGCGCATATAGTCATCTACTCACCCGGACCATATCGTCCAAATCTACGGTCTCGTAGCAGTGGTTATGAACCTGCATGCCTTAGTGAGATCACGAGTAGGCCGTGCGCCGAGGATTCAACAGACCTTGACGCGTCCACGGAGAACGTCCACGAGAGCCTCCCACTGATATTCTTCGGGGAACTCTGCCGCCAAACCGGACCACTTCCCGTTGAGAGCTTTGGAGCAGTACTCATCCTGAGCTATCTTGATTTCTCGTGCTTTGTTGTATCTACGGGATAAAATCAGCAGGGGTGTATAACAAACGAAGGATAACCTCACGCTTGACGGAACGCCCAGGTGGTATCCATACGGGTGCCCGAATAGACACGATCTGTACATTTTGTCAATGCTGGATCTACGTATACCGGCGGATGATCCTACCTGGGTTCTCGCCTGCGGTACATCGGCAGATGCGTCAAATTCTGTCCCCTTTGTACAGCAATCGGGACATACCACAAGCATGCCTGCGGGGTCATGAGACGGACTGAACGAGGGGAATTACTCAAGGTACTTACTTCATCTGCCTGAACCTGAAATATTTGTGCGGGTCATATTCTGAGGTGTTTGTGGAATATGGGTTCTCCAGCAACATTGACGTCGGCGAACGCTCAGCGGTCGGACGCAACTTGATGAGGATGCCCTGACCGCCTGAAACCGCGTCAGGCTTGTCCCTTCGGTTCCGAAGTCAGAAGTACCTATTGCATTGGCAGAACCAGGTAACACAAGAGCAGTGGTCACACCGCCAGAAATACTCAGGCGGTACGCGTCGTCATGGGTGTTCATGCCGTCAAGAGCACGAAGCCACTACACAGATCGGTGTGTTAGGCTGGGGGAAGCTTGGGCGTTGCCAGATGGTGCTTACCGGAAGTACTGGTCCGTGTCTGGAGTTGCCGTCGTTAGAACCCCGAAGGGCGGGGCTCGAGTCTACCGCCAGATGACTGTGCATGTCGACTATCCTACATGTTGCACGTGAATGACATAAAGAGGCTTCACAGCCCACGACGCGAGCCTTACCCTGGAGATACCCATGCGCCATTCGCGTCAATCTCGACAAGATCTTCAGCCCGGAGGTTGGCAAGGCTTGTATCGTCAAGGACTCCAACACTCTTGACCAGACCATTCTGTAGCAAGATGTCCCCTTCGAGGATCTCTAGACCATTGAGTCTTCCTGTCCAAATTGTCGCGTTCTGACGCGCATGTAATGAGTTCGCTGCGACGCGTCTAGAAAGCTGCGGCGCGTACCTTGATGAGGGTGGGCTTGGTCCCGGGGACAAACCTGTCCGAGGACTTTCTGAGATTGAAGTCCTCCGGAGGGCCAGGCTTCACGTTCAGCAGACGACATTTGTCCAGGATCTGCTCAGCATGGATGGGCACCTGGATGGGAGCCTGCGAGCCCACTTGCGACTTGATAGCTGTCCATTGCGAGACCGCGAGCAGGGCAATCGCGGTGAGAGAAAGCTTCCACACGGTCGTGCGACGGTAGCCGACTTTGGCAGCCGGCTGCCCGCTGGCTGGGGCTGGAAGGACGGTCGACGAGCCTTTGTCCATGGCGGGCAAGGTCAACGCTGGCCGCGTCTGGAGCCGGCGTCGGGCTTATATATGCGTCTGGGGCCTGGGCTGATAGGAAGCATGTGCACGACGAGAGGGAACAAGAGTGCGTGAAATTGTGGCCGAATGTCGAGAGAGTGCACTCCCATGCTATCGCCCCGCCTGCCGCCCGGCATCCCGTCCCATCAAAACAGTCACTCGCCCGTTCAGGCAAACGCTGTGTTCGACTCCCATGCAAGCCTCTTCCGCGTCCTCCGCGAGACCACCAGAAGGCTCGACTGCAGGGCCGTCTTCAGCACCTGTCAAGCCTCCGGTCGTGCAGCCAGGCATCGGCAACAATATCATCGTCAATCCGTGCCAGGTCCGTCGGACCCTCAAGGGACTGAGCTCCGCTCACATCTGTCGCGCAGCGAGGTAACCCAGTGCTGGAATGCATCAAGGGTTCTGGTAAAGAATTCGGCGACATTCTCTCGGACTATCAAGTGGGACGAACAACAGGAGTGCTATATCTCAGGTTGGTGGGTCGCGTTCATATAACGCCCAATCTTACATTCAGCAGTTTGAAATATCATAGGCTTCACCCAGAGTATATCCACCAGCGGATAGAACGCTTGGGCACTGCTTTCAATCTGCGAATATTGCTTGTACTCTGCGATGTTGTAGGTACCTCTACTCAAAGCACAGGCCGAAAATCTCACTGGGCTCTCAGAGCGAACATCAAGATTCGATACGAGAGTTAACAAAAGTGAGGCGGTCTTGCAAACGTTACATGGTCATTCTAACCGTCCATAGATATGCTTGATCAATAATATCACGGTCATAGTTGCCTGGACGTGAGTGGGCCGTGCTCTGCTGCGAGCGCTCGCTGAGCAGTTCGCAGACTCGAGGAGGCAGGCTTCTACCTCTCGACCTTCAAGCAGTTCGAGCACAAGCCACCGACGCTCATCAAAGAGCGCGTCGACAAGGACTACGAGTCGATGATGCGCACCGCGCTCACGAGCATCAACAAGGTTAACAAGACCGACGTCGAGATCCTGCGGACGTCCATCGGGGTACGCGCGCCCTCCGCTCCGCGCGCCGGCTGCCACTCACACGGCCCAGAGCTTCGCCGACATCGCGCGCACGCCCGCCGACCGCCTCATGCAGCTGCCGGGCTTCGGCCAGGTGAAGGTGAAGCGCATTAAGGACGCGTTCGAGAAGCCCTTCCGCGGTGCGGGCGCGGGCGTCCTGCCGTTCGCCTCGCAGCAGCGGCCGGCGGGCAGCGAGGGCAGCGGCGCCGTCGACGCGCGGCTCTCCGCGAAGGGCAAGGCCAGGGCGCGTGCGGAAGAGAGCACGCCGGGGCCTGCGCCGCGCCCGCCCCGCTCGCCGAGTCCGGTGTGGGATCTCGAGCTCGACCTGAACACGCCCCCGCCGGACGAGCTCCCGCCGCCACCTGCGCCGCAGCCGCGAAAACGCCCGCCGAGCCCTGTGTGGGACATCGAGCTCGATCTGAACCCGTCTGACGTTGAGGAGGAGACAGCACGCAAGCGGCACAAGAGTGTGCATCCTGAGGACGGCGGTGACGACGATGGCTTCGGGACGATGGATTTACTGAGATGATGTACAGTACAGAACGTGATAGCCGGTCTGTATTTAATGGTGGCCCAGAGGTCGGTACTGGAAGTGATACCATGGTCTAAACAAGGCGGGGCTGGAAGGTAATGCAGGGACAAGAGTAACATAAGAAGTAAGAGTGAGCGAACGTGCAAAGAGAATATCTAGGCCGGTGGCTTGGGGAAGTACCCGCGGAGGTTTGCAGGCCGCGCTGGACGATACCACTTTAGCGCAGCTTCGCGAGTATAGAAGATCCGGAAAGCCAGCTGCTGGAGAGCCGCCTTCACGCGCGACCGGTCTAAATGAGCCGCGCGGGTGTCCACTGCAAACCAGCTGTCAGTATGCTTCCGCACCTCAGAACCGTGGGACGCACCAATCTTGCCATGAAGAACGTCAAGGCAATGCTTAATCCGCTGCAGCTCCGTCTTCGGCTTCTCCGGGGAAGCTGGCGCAGCCCCGTTTATGACGGGCTGCGAGTTCGCGGCGGCAAGGCGCTTCTCCTCCTGGACGTACGCAGGTACGTCTTTGAACGCGCGGCTGAGGACCTGCACGTAACACAGGAGGTCATCGAAGTAGTTGTCCTGCTCGGCGCCGCTGACGACGTCGAACATCGCCTTCGAGCCGCCCGGCGGCGACAGGAGCTCGACAATCGGCTCGAGCGCAGGAAGCGCGCTGTACGGCTGCTGGAAGGATGTCAGCGCATGCTGCGAACGAAGTCTGGAATGTTAAATACTTGCCTCATGAAGAACGCGATCGCCAAGAAGCAAACCGTGAGACAGCCATCGAGAGACGCGGGCCATCAGAGGGCAGGCACCCGAGAACATCGACAGTAAGTGGACCTTGTTGACTGGCGTCAGGTCCTTTGCAAACTCGAGGATCCTCAAGCACAACGTTGGCTCCTGTGATAAGATATGAGGAAAGAAAAAATGAGTGGGCTGGCATAACTACCCACCATATCCGAGTGACCAGTAGACGAAGCAGGTACCGCGGCACCAAGGGCGTCGATGGCATCCATGATTTCCATGCATAGCTCACTCTCGCTGGACAAGGCGAAGCCGATGAGAAGCAACGCCATGACGATATTGGGGACATCGTCCACGTCTACGGCATTCGCCCTGTGCCGCTGTCAGCTCTACTTGGCGGGCCAAGCACAAGCAACTTACCGGGCAAACGTGTTGGCGACAGTGACCATGCGGGATACGCGTTCCAAACGGATATCTGGAGAAATGTCTCTCGGGCGAACGCCCGCGGGGGCTTCGGAAACACAGGCGTTGAGCAACGATGTCTTCATACCAAGCTCTTGCAAGCATGATACCAAGGCCGTCGACAAACTGCACGAGGTGCCAATTTGAGGCGCCAGCGCAAGTAAACAGGTATAAGCTGCACCGCTGACTTCTTCGTTATCATGCAGACCTACAGTCGAAGCCGCAGTGTTAGCATATACGCATTGAACGCTGCATGGGAGCCCAACCAATTGTAAACAGCCAGTTGATCAGGGCAGGCTTATGGACTTCTTGGCATTGCGAAATGAGTTCCGTAATCAGCAGCGTAGAGAGGCAACACCAGTCTACGAAACGAATGAGAAAATATTGGAGTAGTGGAGATAGTATACATACCTTCGCGAGCTACAGCTGCGTCGATCAGAGACAGTACTCGGTTGTTCTCGATCACATCCTTCTCGAAAGGTAGGCGTAGACGGCTTTCCGAGTGCTCTTCCATGCTGTCCGAGTCTGGCTCATATCGTTCCCATAGGGAAAGACCCTTGGCTGAACGTTTCTTGTTCTTGCCCTTCAATAACCAGCCCGTGCGGTCTTTAGCCAAAATCTTGCCGACAGCTTCGCCCTGCTCGTCGCCTAAGTGCTTCGTTGCTTCGACGATGTCCAGCTCCGCTGGCTCTTCATCGCTATCGTCATCCTCGAGTGACTGACTCAACGGAAACGATTCCAACTTGCGAGCTCTGCGGCGCACAGCTCCCATCGCAGCGCCTTCGTCCGGCCACATGCCGTCGTCGTCACTGTCTTCCTCGCGCTCCATCTCTTCCAGCAGGCTGTCCTTGTTCGTCCCGCGCGTCCCTTCTCGGAGAATGGCTTCTGCGCGACGAAGATCCTCTATCCCTGTTCCAGACTTCTCCTGCTTCTTCTTCTCGCGAAGCAGCTTGTCAAGAGGATTTATAGCACGCTTCTTGGACGGGTCGGGGCGAGCATGAGTCTTTGCGTCGTTGCCAGGAGAAGAGGAACGTCGTTTATTGCTCTGGATAGGCTCGCGGTTCCTGAAACTATATCGTGAAGATGGTCCGGCTTCCGGTTGCTGAATGCTCGCCGCAGATAGTTGCGGAGCACCAGACGCAGAGGAAGGATTTGCATGTTTCGGAGGGGTGCCAGGCCTGATATATGTCGTGAGACCTTGTATGCGAGCAGATGACATTGGACGCACCGTATGGTCTTAGTCTTCACAAACGACATTAATAGGTCGTCGTCGTCGCTGTCGCTGATACTCTGCAACTCGATTTCTTCATCCGAGTCAGCCTGTTGCTCTCTCCTCGCCGCTTCCAACGCTTCCGCCCTAACTCTCTCGAGGAACAATCTAGTTTTTGTCTCGGCGTCGAGGGCCACTGGCGTCGGCGGTAGTGGTGGTAGGCTTATGCCATCTGGTGGCAGCGGTGTATGCGGCCGCTGCTCGTTAGCGGCTTGGCTGAGAACACATGTTGCCTTGCGAGGGGATGGTTGTGGAGAGGGTGGGACAGGGGATAGGCTAGAGGATTGATGAGGATACAGCTGTTGACTGACCTCCGCCTCAGATCCATTGCGGCGGAGGGGGCCATTTCGCGCTAGCATATCGGCAGCGTCGGCCATGTCTACGTCCAGGTCTGTCTCTACATCTGGTACCGGGTTGGGAGGGAGTGGTGCAATTTCATAGGCTGGAGATGAAAAGAAAGGTGATGTCGAGGGGTAGTCGGAGAGCGGCGGTGAATGTTCACGACCAGAGGACTCCGTTGACGTCGCCAAACGCCATTTCGCGATATTGTCCTTAGTCTCCTTTGGATCAGGCGGCGATGGCTGCGGGAGCACCAGCTCTTCCTCAGCAGACACGCTGCTGGGGACTTCCTCTTCGGAACCGTCTCCTGGAGCACTCGATCTCTTGCGCGTGTCGCGTAACGAGAGTCGACGTCGCTTAGGCGATGTTGAATGTCCACTAGGGCTAGATGGCGCTTCTGCACGCGCCTTGCCCTTCGCGTCCGACGGCAAGGGCGCGACGCGTGGTACAGGGGCCCGGGTGAGAGCCGCGTTCAACGCGGTAGGATCTGGCTTGAACATCTCCCCGTCGGAGCTGTCTGACGAGTCGAGCTTGCGCTTCCCCTGCGTCAGAGGTCTGAACGTAGCAGAGCTGGCGGTCATGGTGGCGGCAGGTTGGGCGCGTCGTTTGACGGTGGTCTTTGCGCTTGATTGTGCAGGACGAGACACGGTGGGCTTGACTGGTGCAGCCTTTGAACGTGTAACGGCACTGAGCTTGGCAGGACCTGAGAGAACAGCCACAGAGTCGCTAGTGTCGTCATGAGAGATCGAGACGTGACAGCGTTTGGTCTTAGATGGGACGAAGACAGGATCGTCGCCACTGCCGGAGTCGATGGATATGGCGGCCTCGTCTTGCGTTTTCTTCTTGCTTATCTGCTTGGTGGAAGGCTTGAAGCCTATCTTCTTCAACGAAACGGGCTGGGACAAGGAAGGTTGGGACGATGCGGGCTGGGACGACGACGGAGTGCCCATCGTCGACTTCGGAGTAAAGAAATCGGTGATACTCCGGTTGCCTTTGTCGGTCTTCTTCAGAGGCTTACTCATCGTGAGCGACGACGAACGTGAAGGTTGCGTTGGACGAGTTCAAGCTTAATGAGTGCAAGCCGCCTCCCTGACGCGCTCCCGGTCATTTTGACCCAGGTCACGTGTGGCCGGTGTCGCGCCCCGCGGACCCCGGACAGCACATGCCAGATGGGTCGAAGGGCCCTCGACACCGCTCTGCAACCAAGGATCTACTCGTCCGCGCTGCAGCACGCTTAGCCCGCTCTCGACTTTGCAAGGAGACGCTGCAGCATCCGGCATACGCAGCAAGCTCGTCGTGTGTCCAATTGAGGAGTGTTACATGACATGCCAATACGATATGCCCAACGACAGCACATCGTCGGCTCAGTACGCTCTACGCAGCCTTGGATCTCTTCCGCGACAGCTAACCAGCGTACCACTCATTGCAGCTCGAGCGTATACTGTATCAGCTCTACGCCGCCTCGTTCTTCCTCTCGCCAGCTCTCCTGCCGTACCTGTGCCGCACCTTCTTCCAGTTCCAGTTCGCAAGCCCGCGTGACCTCGAACCCAGGCTATCATTGCGCTTCTGGTTCATCCTCATCCTCCTCTTCAATGTCAGCAGTATATGGGCGCACGCGACGGAAGGCCCGGCTCAAGGCCGGTCAGTCGTGCTGGATTTCGTGGGACCAGGTGCGCTTTGCGTTGCTCTCACCCTTGGCAGTAATTCGAGCCATGCCCTACCATCACAGGCTCACCGCCAACCAAATTACATTTGCTGTGCATCGACTTCGCCATCATCGTCATCAACATGGTCCTCACCACTATCGCATACGAGACGTCCCTGCAGTCTGCGATGCCAAGTGATACCCCAGACCCGCTCCTACCGATACCCCCACGTTCCCCTACAGCTGCACATACAATCTTCGCGGCTGATGAAGACGAAGAAGATCGTCACAAAGCAGACGCGGCACCCGAATCACCGTATATCCTCGACCTGCGTATCGGCCATATATACCGCAGATTAAGAAACCCAGCGCCACCGCCACCGGAACGGGAACTGTCTTCAGATGACCTCCTGCCCTTGCCAAATACCACACCGTGGCATCTGACTAACACCCTCCAAATCTTGATGCGAGCGAGGGCACGGGCGAGGCAAAGGGCTCGTGCGGAAGCTGACGCTCGAAGAGAGCAAGCTGGGGAGGACGGGGATCGACGTACGATCCCTGGAGCATTGGACTCGACATAATTGACTTGGGGATATCGGACGATTGTACACTCTAATATTTGTCCGTGATGTTCGTCTCGACTGTTTCGCTGGCGAAAGTCACCACCTGCGCTTCATCTGGTTCGATTGAGCTGACGCCCGATGTTAGCATACAACACGACTCACAGCTTCGCGCAGACAGGCACCAAACTTCGCAAACTCCTCCTTACACGCATCTTTCTTGATGTCGGTGTAGGTTGCCAGAATACACTTCCCGTAATCTGTTGCTTGTGCGGCGCAAGTGACTGTAGAGTGTAGGGCAAGCTTTTTGAGCGGCGTCGTAGCGGGAGAAGTCCCTGGGCTCGACATAATCTCGCAGTGCTGGCGTGAGCACGTAGTTGCCGAGAGGTGGTTGCACGGTTTGCGCGGTCCGCAGGATAGCGGTGGTGGAACGTTGCAAGTATTGTCGTAGGTCACGGTCAGGAACGCGGGTGGTCGGCGCGCGTCTACGTCGCGTGTTCGAGGACGCTCGGCGCCTTGAGCTGCTCAGGGCTGCTTGAGTTCCGCTGCATTCACCACCTGCATCCTCTTTCGTCGGCTTTCGCCAGTCACACTCGCTGATATCTCAGCCAACACCTCGTCTCGCTCATGTCTTGGTGCCGTCCTTCCCTCCCTCAGTAAACTGGCGTATACCCGTCGCAGCATATACCGCTTTCCGGCCCTCCGCATTCCAGCACCGTAATGCTCAACTACAAGCTCCTAATAGTCTGCATCTGTATCATTATTGCCCTTACTCTATATCTCTTCTACTGGAATCGCTTCGTCGGATTTGCTTTGACGCGTACGCTGCGGCTGCTGCTCTGGACTCAAGGCAAGTCAGCAGAGAGCATCTGGGTCGATGTCGGTGAGTCTTAACGCAGTCGCTGTAGGCTTGGACGTGACACTCTAGGCAGGATCCATACACATTTCTATCCTCGCCGGAAGGATACTCGTCAAAGATGTCGCATACCATTCAAGCAATCAAACCCTGCGAATTGTGAAGGGCCAGATAAGTTGGCGGTACTGGATTCGCGTCCCTGCAGACGAGGATGACCTGAACCATGCCCGTGTGGTGGGAGAGGACGTCGGACGTACGTCGCATTGCTTTTCAAGCTCGCTCGTCTCTAACTTACTGGCCGGTACCTACCAGTGCATGCGCAGAAGGCCCCGCTGTCATGTCGCTTGCACATCTCGCTGCAGGGCCTGGAGTGGTTCATATACAACCGCACGGCTGCATATGACAGTGTGGTATCCGCCATGCACTCCAACTTTCCTGATGCATCGGAAGCACATGTGCGCATGAGTGGAGAGGGGATCGGCTCGCTTCGCAAGATCTTCAGCTGGACCTCGGTCGTGCCTGAATGTATGTCCTCGTTCTCTACGCTGCAGCCTGTTCTGAACTCTTGTTAGCTACACATCTGGGCCCTCCTGTTTCACTGGTGTCGTCTATCTATAGCAGGACGCCAGAGATGTTCAAGAAATGGTCGGCTGGTGTTAGAAGACAACTGCCGAGTTTGGACCCCAAGGACTTGCTGCCCATCGGTATCGAAGTCGCGAAAGGCGCCATCATAATAGGCAATAGGTCCACTCCTGAACTTCTTGTGGCGGAGTTCCGTAGCACAAGAGGAACCTACGGCATCGTACCTGTCAGTCTGCACGCGGAACTCTAAAGTATCCCGCTCATTCAACCGGTATTTACAGGCGCGCTCGAGATACGACCAGTATAAACAAGTAATGCAGCTCACCTTCCAGAATACGCTGGTCTCTTTCGCGGAGAACAAGCAGTACGAAGGTTCCATGACGGAGATGGGCGAGAAGCTACACGCGAACGTGCAACGCTCCGAGACACAGCCCCTCCGCATATTCTCGTACCTCTCGTTCTCAGCATTTGCCAAACTCTGGCGTAGACACAAGCTCTGGAACATCATCAATCGTCGTCAGTCTCATAACCCCCTTCATAACGCCTCCAGCTGGTCCAGGCGACGCGCTGAAAAGGCGAAAGAGGAGGAGACTCCGCTAGGAATCAACTTCGCTACTCTCGAGTATGCGAAAGAGGCGAAGGTCCTAGAGGCCCCGTTCCTGGATCTATTGTACTACGCCGACTCGGTGGGAGTCGTCCCACGGGCTCCTGACACCGATGGCGTCCCTCGACTCACGGAAGACCCCATGGACATCGGAAATGGTGACTTGCCCCCCGAGTGGGGTGTCGATCTCGCTATTCGAGGTGGCGTGCTGCGTTATGGCCCTTGGACTGACCGTCAACGCGTCCTGCTTCAGCATGTGTTCTTCCCACCCAGCTTCACCGATATGGCTGCAACTACGCCATTGCGCCCTGGTGATCCAAGGGTTTGGACTTGCATGAAGGTGTTGATTGAGCTGCGTGACGGCGTTATGCTGCAGATCCCATTTCGCGAATCTTCGAAGGTGGGGAAGTCTCAACACATCCGGTGGCAGGGGCTAAACTGTATTGGTAGAACTGGATGTGGGATGGCGAGGTCAATGTCCCCAATCGCCCCCGAAGGCGTGAGCCAGCATCAATACACGTCCGCGCTGGAGACAGTTCCACAATCAGCTACATGATGCCCATGATTGCCACGGCGCAAGGTTACGAGCCAACGCTACACGTCCATCTCGATACACTCACGATCACGTCCAGTCTAAACGACATCCGCGTTTTGACAGCAGAATCTTGCGTTGTATGTGTATACGGTACCTCTTCGAGGTTGAGAAACTGACCGCACGCGAAGATACGCGCAGAACTGCCATCCCCTCTGAAATGGAACGACCAAAGACAGTGGACATTCGCAATCTCTCTCCGCCAGCCCGTGTTTTACCTTCTCCGTGATCATGTTAACATGTTCACGGACCTCGCGAAGGACTGGACGTCAGGGCCGCCGAGCCACTATGAACGCTTCGTCCCCATGGTGTACAACATCGATATCGACGTGCAGAACTACGAGATCAACACTTACGTGAACGACCACAACATCATCGACAAACCGCTCATACGGGAGGAAAACGGTATATACCCGTTGCGTAACAACTATGCGTGTTATAACTCAATGCTTACATATAGCAATCCTAACGCTGTACGGCAAGGTTCTCAAGAACAGCGTCATCGTCCCTATGACGAAGTTCCGACCAGAGACAACGAAAGTGATCTTTTGGATAGAGGGATGTGATGTTCAAGCTCGTCTGACGCTCCCTCGCTGGAACACCCGCAGTCTATACTCTGGCCTCCATCGAAATAGCGATTTGGGCCGCATCGGCTTCCTCCGTCTTGACGCTTCCTATTCATACTTTGCGGACGTCCATCCAGAGAACATCGACCAGCTTAAGCTTTCGTTTCAGGTCAGTTTGGCGGCAAAACGCGCTAAGCACGGTGACTGACAACTTGTCACAGACGCATGATGTGATTCACAAGTTGTGCGGGTGGACCATACGCCATTTCATGATCTTACGGAACAATTATTTCGGCTCGTTTACCCACTTCTCGACGCTGTATGAGTATTTGGAGAAGCGGAAGCAAGGCCAACCGCTGGGTGATCCTGTCGATCTTCAGTATCGCGAAGGTGGCGTAAGTTGATACAGTTATATGAACAGTTTCTACATCGCTGACGTCCGAGTTACAGTCAAATGCTATGCAAATTGAGCTGGACGTATCTGTCCCGAATGGCCTCGTTATCATGCCCGTCGGCCTACGAGGTTACGAAAGCGACCAGCACGAAGGCGAAGATCCTGACATGGGTACATGCGTCGTCATGTCTCTCCCGGAGCTGCAGATACATCTGCGTAGCCATGAATACTTCATGGGTGAGCCCCCACGCTGTCAAATATGGAAAATTGTTCAACGGTCTTCGCAGAACTCGCATTGAACGTGGACACAATCACAGGAAGCATCCACAAAAGCTGTCTAGAAGATCTCCGCCACGCCCGAGAACTGCAGCGGAACGCAAAAGAGACTATTGTACTCGACGGTCTTGATATCGTCGCTCATCGTCTTTTCGGCCCACAACCGCATACAGCGACCTACCTTTGCATATGGGATATCCGCGTCGATCGTGTTATGGTTCATCTTTCCTCCATCGAGTCTAAGATATTGTCCGCTGCAAGCAACGCCTTCGCTCTCAATTTCACCGATCCGCTGAACGCACCTGCACCGGAATATGATATCCCAGCTGACCCCGACGGTGAGCAACTAGGTTAAGGTGGTGGCCATGACGCTGAGAATTTTTGTCATTGTCCAGTCACTTTCCTCAAGATCGCGCTCGGCGAAGTAGCAGTGATCTGGCAAGCTGACCGTGCAGCTCTCGAGTTCCGACTTCCGAACGGCCTGCGCGTGGACAACAACGATCTTGCGGGGAAGCTGTACAGCAAGGTGACCAGCCTCCGGATACCCGATGCCTCACTGAAACTTCTTTTGGCGAATGATGCTGTATCGAATGGCTGGCACGAAGCTGGCTCCGCCGAGCTGGATGCTGACATTGACATCTACTCTGCACCTCTAGGTTGGCGCGAAAGGGCTCAAGCGCAAGCCGAGTTTCTAGCTGCACAAGATGGGCATACTTGCAGGGCTTTGTTCTTATACATGCCGAATCAGCCCGTCCCCAACGACACCCTCGCCCCAGGCCGCGGAATCTTGGACACAGACCTGTATCTGCCCCAGCTCAGAATTCCCAGCTCCACGCCCGCCGCTCGTGCGAGGCAGCGGCCTTGGAGACGTGCGACTGGCCCCGCCAACTTCGTCGCATCCTCAGCTCCTCGCGCGAAAGCGCGTCTCAGAGGAGTGTCAGACTCGGAAGGTGAAGAGGGCATTTCTGAAGCAGATCGAGACGCTCGTTTGGCGTAAGTGCATGTCTTGATCGATTTTCACGGGGTACGACTGAATCCCACGCAGGAAATCTCGCCCTCCACCGGTGCATCTGCCCGATGTGTTGGACGACGAGGACATATCGAGTGGGGACGAGGAGGACGATGATTCCACTGATGCGTACCAGTCTGACAGCGATGAAGAGGACAGTGGGTGACGTTTTGATTTCTCTATTCTCGCTGGTTCATTGACTCTTAATCCAGGGGGCACGAAGCACAACGACTGGCCTCACATACGGGATTACAACACTACTACCCGCCAGTACGAATCTCGATTTTTGGCTCATCCTTCACTATGGCATCAATCCCCATACGTTCTCACATCGGTGCGGCCCCTAGCCATCCCGAAAGAATTCCAAACTAAACTTTGACCGCCTCAGGATCCGTCGTTCACCCAACGATCTAACTTGAGGGACAAGCTTCACGAATGGGTATGCGAGGATGAAGTCGACCGCGAGCTGGAAGATGTCCGCCTCGACTTTGACGATACTTCGGACAATACTGTCATTCGAATAACGTCTTGCAAGCCGATCAACATCCGAGTAACACCACTCGTACTCCCTGTTATCGACCAGCTCCTGAAGGACGTCAAGATACACGTGAGTTCCACACTGCAGGCTATCCATCTCTTCTCATATGCACTCATAGCAACTGTCACCCGATCTACTCCTTGACACTATCATCGCAAGACACATTCGCTCGGTCTCAGGTCAGACAAAAGCAAGAAAACAAGCATCCGCCCTCGACCTGAGCGTGTTCGCTTTACATCTCAGTCTGAGTCAGTCCATCCCTGATCCATCTGCTAGAGCGGGCTATGGCCCGTCTCTTCAACATAGCACAACTTCGATGGATATCTGCGCGAATGCTTTCAGATTCAAGAACTGCAAAGTTACTTCAGAGTCAGGTCTCGTGGACTCCCAATGCCTTGGCTTTCACTTCCAGAGATTTGCCTGTGGCCTCGACTCAACGAACTCCTTGGAAGTCACGTGGCATATCTTCATCGGTGCCAGCAACTTCGCCCTGCTTGGACAAAACATCAGCCTCTGCCTCGGTGCCGTCTTGACGGAAACTCGACATTCGGCTCCTGAACTCGTGGTGCCCACAGTACTTGCCACGCTACGGCTTGTTTGCGGGCTGCGTGCATCACTCGCGAGCTACGATGACTATTCCAGATCCTCCGATCAGCAGGTTGTATTGAAAGCAATCCAACTTGTCGGAAGACGAGACGTTGTCGACCCTCTTTCCACCACTCAGCCCTCTTACCTCATCCAGAGCGGGCGACCTCGCGATCTACGAGCCGATGTCGGTTTCAAATACCTCGTGTTTCTCCGACGATGCCTAGAGGCACTGACGGGCATCGACCGTCAGATCCTCCGAGAGGCTTCTGCGCAGGAGTCCACGGAGTTCCTCGTGGAGGACGCCATGGACCTACTGCAAGAATATTTGGTCCAGTTCGGCGCCGACATGGACTCGCTTTCTTTCTCCAATTCCTCTCCCCTGGGCTTCTTGGCTGCCAGGCCTTCCCCTCCCGATCCCATTCCCTGCCGCGAGCTGTGCTCACTCTCGCTTCGCTTCCAGAAGATACACGCGACGTACATCTCCCCGGACGGTAGCGACAGTGAAGTGCTGGTCGCTCCTGTTGTGGTGAATGCGCGATCAAGGTTGACAGAGTGGTACGAGCCTCATGCGATGAGTCCTCCGAAGAGCACGACAACACTCTCGTTGGGCGACAAGCACGGACAAGGCATGCGTCATATCAGCGTAGTTGTCTCCCTGGGAGCTGCTACCATAACGTTGTCGCCGTCACTCATGATCTTCGTCCAACATGTCATACATGAAGCCAAAGTGCACAAGAAAGCGTTGATCACGTTCACCCCACGCTCTCCACCCGTGGAACAATTGTCGACCCAGCACCCACCTCGACCGCTCGTCACATATGTGGATTTCGTGCTGACGACGAGTGCGTTCCGTGTCAAAGCAGCTGCGCAAAACCTCGTCATCGAGTACAGGGCGTCCGCCGTTGACTTCGTCGGCACATCCCTGATTAAGCCACCCGTGGGGCCCAAGGGGTCGCTCGATGTCTCCACGAACCACTCCCTTGTATTTCGAGAGGCTCGTTTGCAGGGGTATTCGCTCGCAGATATGTCAAGTCCCGAGGAATCTGCCGTCCTCGCCGCTCTAGTCTTCTCAGGTGGGAAGCTCAACGTTCTTGCGCGCTACCAGAGCGATTCAAGGCCTGTCATTCAAGTTGTCGTCGGCCTGGACAGTCTCTACCTGAACGTTCCGCGGAGCGCTATTCGTCTCTACCGGTGGGCTCAGGAGTGGAGGGCAGACTACTTGCCTGGCCTGGAAGAGACATTCCGTGCGCTCTTGGCGGAGCTAAAGCCCGATTCGAGATCTAGCACTCCAATCGCCACAGTTCCCGTCCAGCCCGGACTACCGATTGCGGCCTGGATACCTCGCAACGTCGACGTCACCCTCAAGTCCTTTAGGGTGTCGCTACAGGTGATGCGTGGAACATGGGTGGCTTGGGAAGTCGCCAACATCATGGCCTACATGGTCGGTACTGCATCTTCCCGTGGCACCAAGCGTCGAAATTTTGGCATGCAAATTGGACGTCAAACCTTCATTATCTCGACGAAAGATAGCACCTCAGAATCTGTCCGCGTCAAAATGCCCCTGCCAACGTTTACAGCCACAGGTCTCTTTGATGGAGCATCTCTCGATTGCATCGTCCTCATCGAGACCTTTACCGTCAACGTGAAGCCCTCACACTGGGACACGCTTCTCACGGTGCAGCAAAAGTTTGGTCAAGACTTCAGCGATTTGGTCTCTTTGATCGAACACAGTCGTCCGAAGCCAGCCGGCGAGAAGACGACTTCAGCGTCCTCGCGACTAAAGTACCATGTGCAAGCCAAGATGAAAGGCTTCTGTGTCGGATTGGAAGGCGCATCATCCGCGATTCTACTCGAGTGTGACCGCATCGGTGGCATGCTCTTGCAGAACGGCACCGGGATCAGTGGCACCTTCGACCTCTCCGATCTTGCCTTGTCACTCGCCCCTCGGACGAGTCCATCCAGCCCGGTTCAATCGTTCGACAGAGGGCGGCGGTCGGCCTTCGTTATCATAGATGTCAACGCTGAGATGGGCAACTCGAAGGATAGAGGGTGCCAGGTCGTTCACTTGGCGGTCACAAAGATTCATGCAGTCATGCAGCCGAGCTCGATCGGCCAGCTCGGTGATTTTGTCGACCACTTGCAGGTACGACGCGACACCAATCATGCTGGCTGAGTGAGTCCTAATTTTTCTTGTAGGCCGAGATCTCCATCCGGAGAGAACAGAGGGCACAAGACCTGGCAGAATTCAAGGAGAAAACGAAGACCCTCTTGCGTAGTCTCGAGCTGACCATGAGCAATCCACAATCGGAGTCGTCTTCATGGATCAACAAATATATCATCAACGTCTCGGTCAAGAACGTTGGCGTGGCGTTCCCGTTGACAATTGGCGAAGGCTTCCACGGCTCACGTCCTGTCAAACCTGGCGATGCGGCAGTTCGCGCGTTCCTATTCTCGATCAAGTCGATCTCCTTCGACACTCATAGAGGCGAAACTGGGCAGGCTTGCATGAAAGGCTTCTCCTTCCAGTTTGTTTCGAGGTATGCGGGCATACTGGCACTGTCATCACGTTCTAACAGGTTCTCAGGTTCCGCCAGTCCGAGCCTGCGGACTTCTGTGGCGATCGTCACACCACGCGGAACAGACTTGTCTACCCCGAGATGACCGCTCAACTGAAGTCAGAGCGAAAGCCAAGTTCTCGAGAGCTCCATATCGCTGCAGATGTTGACGGGTTCAACCTTGATGTCGATTCTTCTATTCCCGACTACGTTTCCTCCCTGATTGACGTCTATCGCGAGGGCAAGAACCGTGTCGATCGCTTCTCTGGGGCGTCCACTCGCGTCGTAGCAAAAGAAGAACCGTCTCCGGACACTCCCCGAGCCAGCGAACACGACTATACCAACTTGTTGACGTCCCATGTCTTTATGGCTCTCAGCTTCAAGAGCGGGAGGGTCCGTATGTTCAGCCATGCTTACAGCCTCTCAAGCCGGCCGCGATTGATATCTACACACTCTCCGGAGCTGCTTGACAGACAGCTCGGGGAGCTCGGCGCCGAGGTGTTCAAATTGCCAGGGGTATCCGTCTGGGGCGAGTACCGCGCTACTCCTGCTCTGTCCAAGATGAGCCGCAAGCAAGGTCCGATAGAGCCTTCCACGCTGATCTTCAAGAGTACGGTTCATTCAAGCCAGAATACGCTGCGACCTACTCTTCTTCCTTTCCTCACGGAGGTCATGAATCACGTGGAAAGCCGAATGAAGAAGACCAATCTTCAAGACATGCACCGTTTACCCATCGCGAGTTCTCCAGCAACACCCTTCAAACAGCTTGACCATCTACCGATGCCCGTCGAAACTGCGTCAAGTATGCAGATTAGCCTTAGTCTGCGCATTGACCAATCCCGGCTCGAGCTGACTTGCCAGCCGGATGTCAACGTCATCGCTGGTCTACACTGGGACAGTGGAGGTTTTGTCGTCAATATCTCTCCTGGAGCACATCGAGTAACCTTCAGTGGTAACGTCGGCGGCTTGACCATCGGTCTCAAGCATGGATTCCTCAGCGAAGACTGCGTCAGCCTGCATGCTCGAAACCTGGTCTTCTCCGTCGATTTCTCGAAGGCAAGAGGAACGTCAATGAGCTCAGTCTCGGTTGTATGCGATACCGAGTTCTCCGGGGGAGTTCGCTTCTCACGTCTTCAAGATGTTCTCTGTTTCAAGGCGGTATGGCTAGATCGAATCCCTGTCCTCAACGTTCCTCCGGCAACCCCTGCGACTATGCACTCAAGGACACCCAGCCAGCAGACGCCTAGCATATCCCTGCCTTCTCAACGGCAAGAGTTGACAACAGCGTTACTTTTGCGTCTCCGGAAAGTGTCTCTGGATATCGACTTGGGGCAGTCAATCACGTCCACGCAGCTGAATGTGCATGACGCTGTCCTACGGACGAAGGTGACGGATGTATCCTCGGAGGTATCGCTGTCGGTCAGCGAGCTATACGCGCGTGCCACTGGGAATCTGTCAGGTCGCTTGGCAGTACCCAACTTCTTGTTCCAGACTGCTCGCAAGAAGGAGCGGGATGCCTTCAGGTCAAGCAAGAGCAATATGCTCGACTTGCAGATGACAAGTGGACCTTTGGACATCGAGCTCGAGTCAGAGTACCAACGGTTGTTGTGGTACAGGCGCGTACCATCTCAACGAGTTATTTCACTATGATGCTGATCCAGGCTTCAGAGCTGAACCGCTCATCATTCGCATCTACGACGACTGGTCTCGATTCTCAGCATCTGTCCAGCCCCAAGATCGACAGATCCAGCTCACCTTTACTGTAAGCGGATCAGACGTGACTGCCATCATGAACGTCGGGACCATCCCGAAGCTCGTATCCTATGCAAATAAGTTCAAGGCCACGTTGGATGCGCAGAAGGAGGGAGCGAGCCGCGAATCACTCGCTTTCCGACAGTCGAACCCTGCCAAGCCGGAGAACCCTCTCTCGGACGTGGCCAACGCCATGCTCCTCTCCGCCAGGGCGAAGTTAACAGAAACCGAGCCGGGATTGGCGTGCGGCATTGGGCAAGGACTCATTCTGAAGCTACACACCTTGAAGCTTGTCATCTTCCCAAGAAGCATGCGGGATCCCGAGCTAGCTCAGTTCATTGGCACCAATGTCCATGCCCGCTTGGACCGCGTAGTCGTCTCCGAATGCGTTCCGCCCAAGCGCGAGCTGCACCTTGCGTTCTCGTCTATCTCCATCTCGAAGCTGTCTCACCTGAACTTGAGCCTTGTTTCGAAGGAAGAACCCGATCTCGATACGGTCCGCTGGCTCAGCCTCCTCACGAAGAACGCCTCGGAAGCAATCATCTTCACGCTCCCTTCCATGCAAATGCGTATGTACAGCGAAGAGTCGCTTGAGGACGTCAGCCGCATCCTGCTGTACGACTTCAGCTCAAAGTTCGCGAAGAAGGAGAACATGAGGGACGAGGACATCTACATCACGCTCAACATGGCGCTGTACGCGTGGCTGACGATCCTCCGCAAGACCTTCGCGCGCGAGATGGAGCAAGTGCAGGCTTCCGCCGAGGTCCGCGCTCCGCAGGTCGGGCTCGCGCAGCCATCTGCGCTCCGACGAAGCAAGCTGCCCGAACCACTCATCATCGTTCCCGAGCGCGAGGGCTCCGGGTCTGGTACGCATCTGGATGACCTGGCGCAGTCGCCGAGACGCGCAGGGCTCCCGCATACGAAGTCGACACCTGCGCGGTTCCCACTGATGTCGCCGACGGCCCCGGAGTGGACGGTCGCGTCGCCTACGCCAATGTCGCCGGTCTCCAAGAACTCGGATTCGTCGCAAGGCGGCCCGGCTCGCAATGGGACGCTGCTCACGAGCAGTCCCGTGGAAGAAGGCAGTTCCCGCGCGCCATCGCCAGGGCTCCCAGCGAGCAAGAAGACGATGGGCATCGTCTACCGACCGCGTTCGCGAAGGATCGAGCGGCTTACCATGCGCCAGCTTGGAGAGGCCACGCCCGACGTCATGCACCCGTTCTTCATGAAGACCGCGGGCTTCAGCTTGGAAGATTCGCTACCGCAATATGTGCACGAGTACGCCACCATGCCGACGGAGGAGATCATGAAGGCGCTTCTGAAGCTATACAGCAAGCAGTTGCGGGCGGACACTGTCGTGGAACCTAATACTTAGAGGACAGTAGATAGTTTGTCAGATTATTCACGCGTGATGAGAAATAAATATGCACGGCAAAAGTCACATGGAGGAGTCTAGTGAGGACATAAAACAAGGTGTTTTGTCCGCTTATCTTGCCGTGTGCGATCCTACGTTGAAGACACTGAGCAAGGCGAAGCAGCCGTAGAGGAGTCCGACAGGGTAGGCTACCAGTAGCCTCTGCTCGGACATGCGCAGGACAGCGACGAAGATGTTCGAAGCTGACCATGTGCACCACAGAACAGACAGAGTAGAGAGCAGGTAGCCCAGCATGCCGCTGTAAACTTATAATCAGAAAGAGTACTGACACATGAATCTGGACCACGTACTCCAGAGTGACCATGACGCTGAGTGCACTAACGCTAACCATTGGTAGTAGGCAGTATCCAAGGACCGACACGACGCGATATGCATCAATCCCTTGCTCTGACATGAGGTTGAGGAGCGTGTATATGGACGCGGAGCCAAGGAGGCCGACGCCGTAGATGTACCCAAACTGCGGCTTGCCCGACTACGGAGAATATAAGCACGCAGCGCACATATTGCGATACCCACTATAGGACTCACAAAGAGTAGGAATATTCCGAAGCAGATGATGAAGAGGAGGGGACCCGCCAGGTCTGCATCATCCATAATACGCTCATCGACGCGTTGGAGTGGGTTCAGGACGGTCAAGGACTTGGCACGGATGTGATAGAAGTTGATACCAAGCTCTGTCAGTGGTCAGTGTCCGAGGCTACACATACCATTGCGTCACAAGACATACCTTCCAGCAGTGGTGGTTCTCCCTCGAGTCCGCCAGTCCCGAACGCGGTCCACCACCCTCCGGTCTGCATGTTCCCGCCGTATCCTGGCGGAACACCTCCCTGCTGCTGGATGGAGCCCTGGACGGACGGGTTGTCGAGGCTCGAACGCGAGCCCGGGTAGAAGGTGCTGCCCACGGGGCTCGGCGCGTAGAACTGCAATGGCACGCCTGGCTGCGCCATGCCGGCCTGTCCGTAGTACTGGCTTTGCGACGCGCCTGCGCCGTACGCGCTATTTCCCTCCTGCCACATAGTCTTTCGGGAGTCGAGTACAAGCGAGAGAAGGACGAGAGAGTGAGAGGGCGAGCTGCGGCGAGACTGTCGTGTTCAGGGCTACGTGGGTGACGGGAGTGCGGGCGTCTAGGCGCCCAGCCCGAAATGTAGCAGGCGGCGCCAATTTGATCGAATTCGACTTGCCTCTTTTCCTTCGGCCACCATGGTCAGTCCCCTCGCTTTGCATCTGCTTCTGTGTTTCGCTGACGATACTCCGCGTCAAACAGCCTCAGAACGAGTATATTGAGGAGCATATCAAGCGACATGGTCGCCGGTTAGATTACTACGAGCGCAAGTGAGTCGCATGTCCTGCTTTGGCGGAGATCGGCCCCATTAACTTGTCTATAGACGAAAGCGCGAGGCTCGTGAGGCGCACAAGTCTTCTGCCGTCGCTCAAAAGGCATTCGGTCTCAAGGCCAAGATCCTCCACGCCAAGCGACATGCCGAGAAGGTGCAGCTCAAGAAGACACTGAAGGCACACGACGAGCGGAATGTCAAGCAGAAGGACAATGCCGCCGTGCCCGAGGGTGCTCTTCCCACGTACCTGCTGGACAGGGAGGGTCAGAAGGATGCCAAGGCGCTCTCCACTGCCATCAAGGAGAAGCGGAAAGACAAGGCTGCGAAGTTTGCTGTGCCGCTGCCGAAGGTCAGAGGTATCGCGGAGGACGAGATGTTCAAGGTCATGAGGACGGGAAAGAGCAAGAAGAAGGCATGGAAACGGATGGTGACAAAGGCGACGTTCGTTGGGGAGGGCTTCACCCGGAAACCGGTGAAGATGGAGAGGTTCATCCGGCCTATGGCTCTGCGTTACAAGAAGGCGAATGTCACGCATCGTACGTTCTCTCTGCACATGCTACGCTGTTGTGTATTCATCTCCTTCTAGCCGACCTCAAAGCGACGTTCCAGTTGCAGATTCTCGGTGTGAAGAAGAACCCACAGTCACCAATGTACACCCAGCTTGGTGTACTCACGAAGGGTACTATCATCGAGGTCAACGTCTCCGAGTTGGGCATGGTCACTGCTGGCGGAAAGGTCGTCTTCGGAAAGTACGCCCAAATCACCAACAACCCCGAAAACGACGGATGCATCAACGCTGTTCTTCGTAAGTCTTGTTTCCCTGTGATTATTCGTCATCTAACTAGCTCTGCCCTGCAGTGGTCTAATCTCCTCATATTCATATCATCCTCGGCTTTCTTCGCATATGTATCTTAGCTTGCATGTAACTCTTATAGTCACGTAGTACGGACAGGTATAGATTTCTCTAGACGCCCATTAACAGAACTGAGGCGTCTACGATTGCACCTGCTTTCCTCTGGACCTCGACCAGTACTCTCCTCATATCCGTCCTTCTTGACCACAGAATCGTGTGGTACTCACTTGCAGAGGCTAAACATCATGTCTGCGTCACCCGCACCTCCATCAGGCTCTGCAACGCCCCCAATAAACCGCCATGCACTCTCGGCAGTCGAGAAACAGAAGCAGCAGCTCGAGAAGCTGCTCAAAGACCCGACCAAGCCTGCGTACATCCCGCCTCCGCCGTCCGAGAAGACGATACGGCCAGCGCGCGAGATGATGAAGAACGTACAGGGCTCGAGTGCGGGTGCAGGCTCCGGCGAGTTCCATGTGTACAAGGCGAGCCGGCGGCGCGAGTACGAGCGGCTGAAGCTCATGGACGAGGACGCGAAGAAGGTGCGTCCTTCATTGCTTGAGCTCATTTAGTGCTGCTGACGCGTGCGTACGCGCTGCAGGAGGCTGAGCAAGCCGAGTTCGAGCGCAAGCGGCAGGAGTGGGAGCAGAAGACGGAGGAGAAGACAGCGAAGAATCGCGCGCGGCGGCAGAAGAAGAAGGAGCGGGCGAAGGGCAAGGGCCCCGAGCACGACCGCTCTGGTCGCGCTGAGTCGGGCGACGCGGGCGCGTCAGAGGCGCCGCTGAAGAAACGGCGGCTCGTAAATGGGCAGGAGCTCGTGTTCCGACGACCCGGTGAGGAGAGCGACGAAGACGAGGACGTTGGGCCATTGCAGGACTCTGTGTTTGCACGCGAGTCAGTACAGGAGCAGCAGTCTGCGGTGCCTGTGGTGGATGCGCAACGGATAATCATACATGAAGAGGATTGAGCATTGGTGTGTGTACCATCTGTATTCTACCGGTTTTGTTGCCCTACTACTTCGGAATGTTTTGCATAAATTTCAGCACCAACGACATTGAGCCTAATGCCTGTCATGCGACGGTACAGGAATGTGCTGTATGTGAACATGCTGACCGCGAAACCCTGATTCCGCACCAGGGACTTTGGGGCAGACCACATTTCCATCGCCAAACGTAGGCCCGTTGTGAGCCCGTTGCTAGCTTACAGCTTAAAGAACTTCATTCCTATATCCAAGGGTCATGAACAGATACGATTGGCGGTAGCTAGACGAGGGAATGTCTATTAAATTGACCGGTCAACGTAACATGCAGTACGACTTCCTGAATGCCCCTGGTCTTCGCACCCGGGCCTGCGGCAAGAATACCTTAGTATGTAGTGACACGTTTACCTTCGTGTTCTGGTCATCTTGCACTCCACTGAGTTGTGCACTATGTATGTGGACGTCCATGTTTTCTACACCACGTTTCGCGGCCAGACAAAGTCAAACGGAGGCCAACAACTTACCAACAACGCTAAATCTGAGATCCGGAAGATATCATGGACCAAAGAGGAAGGTGCTCAAGAACGCCCAGCGAGGCGCCTTGAAATGCTCCCGTTTCCGCGATTTTCTCCACGTAATCTTGTCGCGCAGATGGCCCGTAGCAGATCGAATTGGCACAGCGTAAAATATTAGGAAATATTCTGCAGGCTTTTGCATTCCCACGCCGCTCGGGACGCTTCCCTCAGCCACAAAGGCCAACACGTCACGGTGTGTGACTGGGAATTGGCCCAAAGTGGCCGAATAGCGTCACGTATCGTGTCGTCACGGCCTCTCTTGGGCCTTATTCCCTGCACCCACACGAGGTCAACACACAGGTAACGATCCAGCGGTGACTATTCCCGCAACGCGCCCTCACAAAATACAGCACGCGCTACAGGATGGACGTGGACCTGCCGAGCGTGAAACCAGCGTCGGCGACGCACAGGCGGGCCAAGGCAATGGTCTCGGAGCGGCGCGCGTCCTCGCTGCCACCCAAGAACCCGCGCCCGATAACCCCAACCGTGGGCTACGTTTACGACTCACGCATGATGGGCCACAGCTGCATCAGCGGCCATCCGGAGCAGCCGGAGCGCATCAAGCGCATCCACGACGCGTTCCGCGACGCGGGCCTCATCGCCAAGATGAAGAAGCTCGCCATCCGCGAGGCCGAGCGCGACGAGGTCCTCCTCGTCCACAGTGAAACACTGTGGGACAAGGTCATGGCCATTGGCGGTTGGTGGCTCTCACCTATTTTTGTTGGAGTTGCGCTAACCCATCGCTGGTACCAGACATGACTACGCAGGACATTGTAGACTCAGAGCAGTACTACCAGGAGCTGTCTCTGTATGTCAGCCAGAGTACCCCGGAGGCTGCAAGACTTAGCTGCGGAGGTGTCATCGAGGCGGCTGCCGCTATTGCCCGTGGGGAGGTCGAGAAGGCCTTCGCCATTGTGCGGCCACCGGGCCACCATTCTGAGCCCGACGAGCACATGGGCTTCTGTTTCTTTAATAATGTTGCAGTGGCGATCAAAGTGATACAGACATGGTCACCCTTCAAGAAGATCATGATCCTAGATTGGTAAGCCTCCACATTATTGACCGGTTGTACATGCAATAACAGCAGCTCGGGACTGCAGGGATGTTCATCACGGTAGGTTGCTTGGGTTTTAGTGGCGTACCGAACTAAAATACATGGACGCGCAGGTAACGGGACACAGAAGGCGTTCTACGATGATCCCAACGTGCTCTATGTCTCTCTCCATCGCTACGAGAACGGCACCTACTACCCTAATGGGCCTTTCGGGAGCCTTCTCTCGGTTGGAGATGGTCCAGGTGTCGGCTAGTAAGTGACAAGAAATGATATCCCCCCAGTGACTTATGTCTTACAGCTCCGTGAATATCCCGTGGCCTTCAAAGGGCATGGGCGATGCTGATTACATCTACGCCTTCCAAAGGATCGTGATGCCCATCGCTATGGAGTTCGCACCAGATCTCGTCATCAGTAGGTGCCCACAGCACTGGCATATCTAGATACTTGACCACGTCATATAGTATCGGCTGGTTTCGACGCCGCGAAAGGCGACGACCTCGGAGAATGCGAGGTGACACCAGCTGGCTACGCACACATGACACACATGCTTTCAGGCCTCGCGGGGGGCAAAATGTTGGTCGCACTTGAGGTATGGTGGCCGAGTCCTTCGTGGTACATCAGCCTCACACGTTGGTCGTTCAGGGCGGGTACTGTCTCGACGCGATCTCGACCTCTGCGACGGCCGTTGCCCGGATCTTGGTCGGCGAGGCGCCACCGGAGCTGCCGTCTATGGTCGCGTCGGACATCGCAACAGAGACCGTCTACCAGGTGGCAGTGGAACAGAGCAAGTACTGGAGATGCATGAATCCCAAGGCCGTCGAGCCGCAAGAGGGTACGTCCGCTCTGCTAAGCAATGAGCTGTCTCTCAACAATGTCCACAGAATTGCAGGAATTAGCGGTCTCAATACCAGGTCATAGCACCCGCATTTTGACGAATCGTCCGTTGTCTGACGGAGGAATACAGAGCTACTCAAGGCGCACCGTCAGAACTACCTGTTTAAAGCCCATGGCATGCTTCAGGTGCCGTTCGTTAACCAGGAGCTGACGGACCGCTTCTTCTCACAAGTCACCTGCACGTAAGTCAGATCGTTCCGGTACATCTGCCTTGTTGACAAGTCTTCTGCAGGCCGGATATCATGGACAACGACACGATGGTGGTGTTCGTGCATGAATTGTAAGCAAAGCAGCCCGGTGCAGCAGCCGCTCTCTGAACCAACTTCGTAGCGGTAACATGCGGATAGAACTAGAGTCTGTCTTGATGTGCAACCCGCATGAAGAGCATTCATACATGGTTAGCCCCCTCGACGTGCTTCTTCTGCCCTTTGGATGACTCATACAACGTCCTGCCAGGTCGACTTCAGCAAGCAGCTGATAGAGAGCGTAGTCGGTGCTGGGCACGCGCTTCTGGACGTCAACTTGTTCCCCAAGCCTGTCACGCAGCAGACGAGAAGGGTCAGTCGCCGCCTTGATACGTAAGCTGACCGCTGACCGCCTGCGCAGCGTCATCGTGACGGTGTCAAAGAAGACTGGTCAATGGACGTAATGACATATCTGTGGGACAACTACATCCAGTGCGTGCCCCCTCTAGCACGTTTGGCCAACTTGTGCTGATACCTGTATAGATTGACGAGCGCACGCAAGGTTGCTCTGATTGGCCATGGCCCCGGCTGTGCCGGGATCATCGACCTTCTCCAGAACCGCGGTTGGTGTTTACTGCAGCTCATTTACAACATCGGATCTCACCGCGCACGTTAGCTGCTAACTGCATACAGCATGTGCAGGCTGTCGTACAGGTTGTGGGGAGCTACACAGTGCCCGGCGTGCCGAGGGACCTGCCCGAGCTATCCAAATGGTACTCTACGGTGAGTACGTCCGCTCTCCTGCTGCCAATCTGCTAAATGCGCGGTGAAGCACTCCATGGTTGTCCTGCCGAAGACACACAGGGCAATCCAGGATCAACAGAAGTTCACCAAGCGGCACGGCAAGCTCGTCATTTCAGGTACGTCCTGGCCCTGCACGCCCCGTACGGAATTAGCTGACAGACGCGACAGAGGAGACGAAGCCCATCATGCTCATCACGAGGCACCTGCGCACCATCATGCACTTCGTGCAGAAGCGGCTAGGCAAGCCCGAGCCCGCGGACAAGGAGAACGCAGAGAACCAAGTCAACGGTGCATAGCGACCACGCGCCTCCATCTTCCAGCCGTTGTGCAGTCAGGAGCGAAGCCTGTCCTCTCCGACGTCGGAGTCGCAGGCGACGTTGTATATCTATTCTCCAATTTCATTTCATTCCTTTTCAGCATTCCGGATATCTGTGGGTATAATTGAATTCTAGTCGAAGAAATCGACTCGGCCTCTGCGAGGCGAGATGACGGCGACCACCTTGCCGTCAAAGCTGAGAAGGTCGCCGCCGGACGTCGCGATGAGGTCGCTCTCGTATGGGTCGAGCGGCACGCCGAGGAGCTTTTCGATGTTTGATGAGACCAGTGCGAAGGCGGTGGCCTTTGAAATCGTCTTCGGCGCGTTGAGCATTTCCTGTTCAGACGCGCGTCAGCAGCCGTTTGCTCGAAACAGATGTTCTGGGAGAACGAAAGACCTACCCATCCGGCGTCGAAGCGCAGGTTGCGCACCGCCCACGCGCTCAGTCCGGGCATACCACTTGTGCCCTGCGGGCCTATGCCGACTGTCACACCGGCCTCAATGAGGCGCGCAATCGCGCTCTGGTTCGTGATGGGGAGGCCCGGATTACTGAAGGAGATGAATGATACATGGCTGCGGTCAAGGTGAACGCACTTACACCCTGCGGAGATCCCAGGAGTACGCCAAGGGTCTCGGTGGCGAGACGACGACTCCGATGCCAGCGCCGGCGAGCTCGTCGGCCAAGAGGTGCGCCTCGGCGCCGCCAAGGATGGTCACCTTCATGGTGTGCCCCGTCTTGGCCTCAACCTCCGTCTTCAGCGTGATGAGAGTAGCAATGATATCAGCGTTGTGCGTCTCGACGATCAACGGGATTTCGCCCTACATGAGATGAACAAGATGAGTTCTTCTCCGGTCAGACCCACTTCGCAGAACTCACGTCAACAACTTTCTTGTACCACGCTTCGCCGTCCCCTTGAGGCGGATGCAGCAGCACGTGTCGAAGCGCAGCAATCTCGGTGCTCACGCTGGGGACGTCTCCGTGTCCGATTGCGAAGTGCAGGGCGGCGACATCGCTCACAACAGCGCCCATCTCCAGCTTGGTCGCTGCGCCGAGCGAGAACGCGGTGCTCAGCCCGCGGGCGAATGCGCCATCGTGGTAGACCGGGGAGACGGCGATGGTCACGCCTGCGCGATAGGCAAGTCTGCGAAAGTGGTGAGATATAGTCTAAGCCAGCTCGCTGAACGAACTCACAGCGCGTCGCGAGTCCCGAACATCAGCCCGTCGACGGCCTTGGGCAGATATCCTGGACCGCCTGCGATAGAAGGTGGGTCTCCGGCGAGAAGGTTGTACATTGGGCCGTCCCCCGTGGAGCGCTCCATGGGAATTTCGCTCAAACCGATGTACGAACCAGCAGTGACCAGGCCGGGCTGAAGGGATCCTCCGGCGAGATCCACGACGTCGAGGTTATCTGCAGCCAGGCTGTACGCGCACTCTTCGCCAGGGCCTGCACAGACGATACCTGTGTGTCTCTCCGACACTTCCATGACCACGATGCCAGGCTCGGAGCTTCCCCGAGCCTCGAAGGCATCATAGAGCTCACGGCGTGGATGCTTCAGCAGCAAGCTAGACACGTTCGCGAACACGATAGTCCCAGTCTTGACCCTCGTCGGCGCGATGGGTGGAAGGCCCTCATACTTGACGGCGTTTGCTGCCTCCTGGTCGAAGTCTGGCGTCTTCGGCGCGCGTTGTGCCATCGCGGGCTTCTCGACCGTGAACGGATCCGCGAGCTGCGGGATGCCATCGATGTAGACCTGCTTGGGCGTAGCTCCGAGGGCAAGGGGGTGGCTATCCCAAATGACGACATCTACAGAGCTGTCAGCCCTGATGGTCGCCCATCCCGAACTTGCGATACATGCCTGCATCGTAACCTAGTCACGATTTCGCTCAGCTTTTGACTCAAAGAACTGGTAGAGAATCGCTTACCAGTCTTGAGATAACCAATCCGATGGTCCAGACCCAGCACTTTGGCCGCTGTGGTCGTGACGGAGGCAAGGGCGATGTTGTCCGCGAGGCCGTAGAAATGCGCCTGTGCTGCTTCGTGTATGAGGTATCGCGACACGATGGCACTGTGGTCAGACTGCGTGAATGGAATTAACGTATGCGGTGCGCAGGCAGTCGTATTTCCAACCTTCATGACGACGTCAATATCATTGTCAGCAAGCACCCGGGGAGCAAATTCGGAGTGGCGGTATGCCTCGCGCTTGTACCTGTGCTGCCAGATGAGCGGCTAGCCATGTGACCGCATTAATTGTGGGCTCATACCGGGCGAATGCTGCGAACATGGCCACCGCAGGTGGATGCTCTAGGTTCCCAAGCTCCGGCTTAATTTGACGTTCATAAACAGACCACGATTGCTGAGACTAACCGTATGCTCGCTTTAGAACATCAGGTACGAGATAAGCCTCATGGGCGTGGTGGAACGCAGCCACGGGGAAGCGGAATTCGTTCGAGAGCCGGACGAAGGCGTCAAGGTCAACAGCCTCGTAGCAATGTGTTTGAACCTAGGAGCTGTCAGTGCGCCGCACGCGTTTGACATGCGGACTGCGGTACTGACTTTGACGCGCCCGCGCAGCACATCGACCAGTGCTTCCCACTGGAGGTTCTCCGGGAACGATTGATCGTTGAGGGATGCCCAGTCGCCCGCCACAGCCTTGGAACAGTATTCGTCTTGCGCCTGCTTAATCTGACGTGCTGTCTCATAGCTGTCGGGTATGTCAGTGCCGAGCATCTACCCCAGAATTCATGATCCATACCCTTGCCGGAAAGCCCAGAAAGTGTCCATGCGGGTACCCGCGTAAACTCCAGCTAGAATTTGGAACGGTCAAGCTCTGTCGAGCGCCATGCGAACATCACGACTTACAAGGATTTTCGCCTGCATCGAAACGGTAGGTTTAGTACAGGTAACTGGGCTTTGCCAATTGAACACACCGCAAGCATGTCTACGATGTCCAGTTTCCGTCAGCACAGCGTACAACTTTGATATTAATGAACGAACTTCATGTGCCTCCATCTCGGGGGAGACCCGTCGTTCTCGTGTGATCTATTCAGATTGAAAGGTGGCTCAACTAGCATTGCTGTGGGTGAACGCTCGACTGTCGGCCGTGGTTTGATGACAAATGCCTGTCCACCTGAACGAAGCTTCAGCTTGCAACCTACAACCTGCGCATGTGGACTCACCAATAGCATTTGCAGAGCCAGGTAGTATCAGTGCAGTGGTCAGACCGCCTGCGACGGAGCTAGCATAGCCTAGAGGTCCATCTCATCAAGCACCGCGAGGCCGTGAGTAGCGTAGGTGCCAACCTTCATCGTGAGTGTTCAGGCCGTCCAGAGAACGCAGCCATGGCTGAACGAGACCCTTCAGAGAGTTCCCGTCTTGAGCCCCGGCGAGGGCTGGGGAAGGCTCGTCGCCCAAATGCGAGTGAACGTCGATGATACTGCGGGTCCAGACGCGCTGGGTAAGTCTGGGATGCGGTTGAGCGTCGGGTGACGCGTCACGTACCCTGGGGTGACCCATGCGCTGCATAGGATGAGTACAATGCTTAACTGAGAAGACTTATTGGGCGTACCCGTGCGCGTCGACAGAGACAAGGTCATCATATTCCCCCAACAAAGCCTCGCTTATGGTCCCGACATGCTTGATGATACCACCGTCGAAGAGGACATCCCCCTGCAATACTTCGAGCCCTTGTACCCGGCCCGTCCAAATGGTGGCATTACGTATGACCACAGGCTTGGTGCCCGTCTGGAAGCGGTCCGAGACGTTGCGGGCATAGAAGTCTTCGGGAGGGCCTGGCTTAGCATCCAAGGCGCGACACCTTGCAAGCGTGGCAGAGGCGTGTATCGGAACGTGCACAGATCGGCGATTCTCGTCGTTGGAGAAGTAGACGACGTGATAACAGAGGTTGAATAGCAGGAAGACCGCGACGATGACGAGGGACGTCCGCCGCGGGTGCACGGTGTAGTCGAGGGGCATCGCGCGCACCACTGGGCTTGTATCATCGACCGTTTACGCCGAAATTGTCGGCGAAGACGCAGGGGAGGCGCAGGATGACCGAGCAAAGGCCGCGGTCGTCGTGGAAGACGCGGAGAGGTACGCGCCCAGCTCGCCCATATGCGTCCGCTGATGCGCGACTTGGTCGTCGCGCCGAGTCGCCGTTGTTGCCTCCGTGTGTGAACTTAACGCTTCACGCTGCTGACGAGTGCTATCTCCACGGCTCACACAACCAGCGTTCTCGCGGGGATAGATTCGCAGAGTGCTACAGGACACGCCACAGGCGATGTATTCGATTGAGATTACACATACAACGCGCACTAAGCCGGTGATCTCTGACACAGGAGGCAGGCGTGGGCGACGCCGACGCCCGCAGCGATGGACTGCGCTCCTGAGAACGTCGGAGCGTGGATCAGGGTGTCTGTTGCACATGGGAGGCTGAAACTGACGTCCGGCGGGTGATGTTCCTGGGAGCGAGCATGGGGCGGGCAGGTACACGAGGTGGCGTGGCTGTGGAACAGGCTGGCGTCGTGGAGGGCACGAGCGAGGGCTGGCAATGTCGGGCGGGAGGGCGTGGGCGGTGTCTGTGGCCGCGGTTCGGCCGCGGAGGACGGGGCGGACGACGAGGACAGGGTCGTTCGAGACAGCGGGGAAGGAGGGGATGCGGGGGGCGCTTGGCTGGCAGGAGGCGGCCGAAAGCCGACACTGGCCGCGGGCGCCTGAGGGCGGCTGTAATGTTATTTTCTGCCCTTAGAGACTAACCGACGGCGAGCCACACCCCCTCCTTCTCCCCTCCCCGTGGAATGTCGTCGGTGGTGCTCTGCCCACCTATTTCTTCCCCATCCTCGACGCCCTCCGCTCCTTACAGCGACTCGACGACTCACGAACTAATTCCAGGCCAAGTCCCCTACAAAGCGCCTTGCCTCCACTGAGAACAACAATAAACCTTTTAGGTGCGTGCGTCGCGACAACAGGCCATTGTCCGCGTGTCTGACCCGCTTGTCCGCTTGCCCTTCGCGTCTTAAAAGGCGTGCTCTTCGAAGGCGGTCCGCGTACAGACCCTCCGCTGCAGTGCCCTTCATGTTCTTCTCAGTCGCCCGGTCGCGACCTTTTATTGCTTTCGCCTTGCTCTTACCCTCTTTCGCCCAGGCACACGTGAACAGACTATGTGCGTCGACAACACCCACTGCGTTTGAGGCATCGAAGCTAACCACGCGTAGTTACTTCAACCGTATCTTACTGTTCGCCCCCCGAAAGCCTGCTCGTCGAGCAACTCGATATCGTCTACTTTCAAAGCAACGCGACAGTGTCATTCAATGTTTCCGCTGCTAGTGTCGTGAGTGCTCTCCTTTCGTTTACCATTCCATCAGCCAACGTTCCCCCAGCTCCCCGATGTTAATGTCACCGCCAACCTCTTCGTCAACGTGTATGGCATGCGGCCATTCAATATGACCATTGATCTCTGCAGCCTACTCCAGGGTGCCCTCTGCCCACTCCCCACCTACAATTTCACTGGCGCGGACTCGATAACACTGCCCCCCGCCGTCGACGTTACACATTTTCTCCCAGAGATAGCTTACAAGATCCCTGATCTCGAGGCCTTTGTGCAGTTGACGCTCACAGAGGTCAACACTGGCAAAGTGCGCGCGTGCGTTCAGTCCACGCTATCCAACGGCTGGTCAGCCCGCCAAACAGGCGTCGAGTGGGCGACCGGCGGCATTGCATTTTTAGCACTGGCGTCCGCAGTCTTCTATTCGTATTTCCGCCCCGACTCTCTCGCGCCGGTGCGCTTCCTCGACGTCATCTACCTCTTCCAATCCATCGCCGCCTCAGCGCTCTTCGGCCTGAACTACCCCTCGGTATATCGCGCGTATGGGCTCAACTTTGCGTGGGCTCTCGGACTCTTCAGCCAGTCCGACTCGTCGTCCATCCAGCAGTCGATAGACAACATGCGCCGCCTTACAGGTGGTACCCTCGCAGACTCTGGCTCCGGAGACTCCGCCATCTCGCTCGTCAACCGGAAGCTCAGCCCCTACAACAACCCTTACGGAGACTGGGTTATCCCAGACTCCCTCCTCGCGCGCTTCGCTGCTTTGCCGAAGGTCGACCTTAACACTTTCATCGCGGGTAATGGAACCCTCCCCACGGCGCCCCTTACCTCGCAAATTCTCGTTGGCGGACCTGATGTCGCCACCGTGACCCAGGGGTCGTCCAATACCCTCGAAGCGGGCATCCCAATCTACGTCAGCGTTCTCGGTATCGCAACCGAAAACGCGTTCATGAGCATATTTTTCGTCGCGCTCATACTCACTGCGATTGTTCTCTTTCTGCTCGGTGCGGCGTACGTCGTCCTCCGTGTCGTCTCACGGCGCACCAGCTGGGGACAGCGCAAGGGGCTCGAGCTGGAAAAGGCGATCGCTCGCTACCCCTCCTTCGCTCGCGCATGGCTCTTCCGCACCGCCGTTGTCTGTGGCGTTCCCGTCTTCATCTTCGGCTTCTACCAATGGACACTGGGCGACTCATGGCTGGCAGATTTGCTCGCCGTTTTCCTCATACTCTACATCTTGCTATCCGTCAGCATCCCGACCCTACTCATCTTCCGCCCACCGCTAATCTCGCGCTACTTCCGCACACGCGAAGTTGAGGACCCCACTCAGTCGCCTTCACTCGTGCCGTTCACATCACCGCTGCGCCGCGAGCGGCTGTACTTCATCATCGCCCTCGGCGTGGCTATTCTTGTCAAGACCCTCGTTGTGGCATTCGGCCAGAAACACGGCATGGTGCAAGCGATCATAGTCCTGATCTCCGAAGTCTTGCTCTTCGGCGTGTTCCTCGTGCTGAAGCCGTACCGTACGCGTGGTGCCGACTTCCTCTGGGGCACGCTTGCCGTCGTGCGCATCGTGTGCACAGGCCTCCTCATCGCGTTCAGCATCTCGCTCGCACTCAGCCCGATCCCGCGCGTCGCCATCGGCATCGTTGCCGCGGTCATCTGGTCGCTGGCGGTCGTGCTCATGTTCTTCAACATCCTCGTCAACCTCGGCGCCTGGCGGTTCATCAAGTGGGTGCTGCCGTTCCGCCGGAATCGCTCGTTCGTGAGCGAGGCAACTCTCGCGAACGAGAACGGCTCGGCGCCGTCGCTCGAGCCGAAGGGGGACGCGGAGAAGACGACAGTCACACCTGTGTCTTCGACGTACTACCGACGCCCCGAGAACCCTGAGCCGACGCACACGCCGACGACCGCCTCCGCGTTCTCGCCGGTCACGACCCTGAGCCACTTCAGCGACCCGCCAAGCGCGCACTCGCGTGTGACGAGCACCACGACGACGACGCTCGGCGAGACCCTGCCGCACCGCTGGTCCTTCCAGCACTCGCGGCCACCATCGACGTCGCTCGCGTCGCACGGCCCCATCACACCCGTGACGATGAGCGGCGAGTCGGTCTACACGACGCCGCGGCAGAGCTGGCGGCAGTCGGACAATCCACCACCGTCTTCATAATCTAATCCCGTCCTGCATCTTTCTGGGTACATAGATTACACTTATCACGCACGTATGATATCCACGAGCCTAATACCTGACACTCTGCAGGATTCTTTTCTTTCGTCTCACCATTTAGCATCTTTGCACGCTACCCGCTAGCTACCCACCCTCATTTCATATGGACGCTCATTCTACACCCACACGCAATTCAACTAGACAGTAGACAAGGATCTGCTCATACATACATTCGCTGTACAATCATTGCATGTATCGAGTTTGTACCAAAAATATAGGAAACCGGACCCTGGATGGATGCTCGTCTCGCGCGGACGGTGTGGAGCGCCTGCTGATGCGCCTGATGCGCCCTGCCTGCTTCCGGCTCTGAAAATTCGCGCCTTCCTCCGCTCAGCCATGCATCCCGAGACCGAAGACATCGACGTCGACGCCGACGCGGCCATCGAAGAGGCGTCCGAGTTTGGCACACGCCTCATCCAGACGATTCTCAACCGTGCGCCGTTCGAGGTCGCCAAAACGCAGATCGACGCGGGCGCACCGCTGTGGTTCCAGGACGATGAGGGCACGTCCGCCCTGCACGCCGCGGCATACGTCGAGAACGAGGAGCTCGTGAGATACTTGATAGAGCAGGGTGCGATCTGGAATGCGGGTGCGTGCTGTTGCTGCTTCCCTGGCGTGTACTTGGCCGACGGTCCGGTCGACAGTCGACAACCTGCGCAATAGCGCGGGAGACATTGCGCTGTCTATGAACAACGAACCTATCTATACCTGCATCCGTGACGCAGGAATCCGGTCTGGTGAGTATAGCGACGGCTGCTTCGTGGCGCGTGTTCTCATCATCGCTGAACCTAGAGCTACTCCTGGCACTTCTTGCCTCAAAAGGCCCCGCGGAGCACTCGCCCTTGGCCCTGGTGTTGAAGGCGACGGATTTTACTGCCGCTGGCTCAACCGACACGTACCTTACCACAGCCCTGCATTATAAGAAAGACGTTCACGGACAGGAGATCTGTGTCGTGGATGCAGGTGGCGAGGAGGTGGGAGTTATGATGGGCTGGGAGCGGCCGATTAGTGAGTTTGACCCCTTCTGAACATGTTCGCCGCTGAAACGAGGCAGTCTAAAGTGGTGGAGACGGTCAAGAAACTATGCGACGACCATGAGAACGTGGAAGACGGCCTCAAGGTTCTCAACGTTGGATTTGGCCTTGGAATCGTAGGTCGCCACATGGACCATCGGGAGACGAGAGCTGACAATCTTGTATAGATCGACTCGTTATTCCAGGAACTGCCAGTCAAGCCTTCGCAGCACGTCATTATCGAAGCGCACCCGGACGTCCTAGCTCATATGAAGGCGACAGGCTGGTATGAGAAACCCGGAGTCAAGATCCTGGAGGGCAAGTGGCAGGACTTCATGGAAAGCGACGAGATTATGGAAACCGGCGGATTTGACGTCATCTACACCGACACCTTCTCGGAAGACTATCAAGGTGTGCACGGTGTTGTATGGATGCTTGATGACAGTCTCACCATCAGCAGACCTGCAGAAGTTCTTCAACTATGTCCCTGACCTCTTGTCAGGGCCTGAGTCGCGGTTCAGCTTCTTCCATGGGCTCGGCGCCACCAGTACGCGCTTTGTTGATCTGCCCGCGACCCCACGCTGACTGATCGTTTCAGATGCGATGTTCTACGACGTGTACACGCATGTCTCCGAGCTGCACCTCGCGGAAATCGGCATGGACGTCGAATGGAGCGACGTCGATGTTTTCGAAAACAGCTACGAGCGATGGGGAAACACTCGCGAGTACTTCAGCAGGCGGTTCTACAGGCTGCCAGTCGCGAAGATGCGTACTCTTTGACGCGCATGCGCATCGCTCACATAGCCTACCGCTCCAGCAATCATCTACACCCCTTTTGTATAGACACCCCAGTCGCAATGACCCCACCCCACTTTGCAATGTCACAGTTGCATCTACGACGCCCGCGACCGGCTACCGGGTTTGCAGCACCACAGCTGTACACAATCAAACAGGTTACTCGCCGGTCAAGAGTATCCATGATGTGATTGATGTGTGTCTCATCAGGTGCGACGACTGCAACTCGACATCATGGGTAGCGACGCGCACCGCCATACAGTTGATAGACCCGACCTGCCTCTGGTTTCGCATATAAGATGGGCAGCGCGATGTCGCTGCATCCCCAGCGGGTCTTTGCTCTTTCACCACAGTCGACTGGTTCGACTTTCTGTGTATTCTACCTTCGCTTTCCAACCGAGTCTAGCACTCGACGCTCTCTTTCTTTGGGTCTTCTCGACCGCATTCGTTCGACGCTCCGCGATGTCTTACGTCTACCAGGGACAGCAGCCGTACCAAGGCCCGCCGCCGGGTCTTCAGCAACAAGGCCAGCCACAGGGCCAGCAGCAGCCTCAGGGTCAGACGACATATCAGCCACCTTACCAGCAGCAGTACCAGCAGTACCAGCCGTACGTGGCGCCTCAGGCCATCTTCCCTACGGCCTTTATCCTCGTGAGTTCTGCGATTTCACCTCAGGATGATTAATTTGATGTCATCGAACATAGCGCTATACGCCTCACCAAGAGCCCGATCCTGCTGTTCCCGACCAGCTGAAGAGTTTCGTGAGTCGTTTATAGTAGCCATTCGCGAGCACACAGCTAAAGCTCCAATCAGTTTACTGACGACGTCTGGGCTGCTCGCATCCCAGCCATCGTCCGCACCGCCTCCCGCTACTACAAGCACGGCCTGGAATGGATCTGGCTGATCCTGACATTTGGGTGCGTCTGTTTCCAGCAACGGCCTGTCCTGGCCTGATCTTGGCAACCCAGCTCCGTCATCGCCGTGCCCATCGCCACGTACTTCCTCGTTCTGCCACACCTGCCCGAGGACCCCGAGGACAAGGACGACGACGGCGAGCACCACTTCTTTCACTGGGGCGGCTTCGACCGCGTGTGGAAGGCGCGGCTCATCGCGCTCGCGGTGTGGATCGCGCTCATGTTCCTGTTCTTCATGCCGATGAAGATCTGGAAGTCGAAGGGCAAGGCCGCGGTCAACCAGATGCTCGCGCAGTGGGAGGCCGAGGACAAGGCCGTCCGCCCCGCGGGCGCGGTGTACCCGACGCTCAAGATGAAGCAGCCGGGCATCATCAGCAAGAACATCGTGAGCCCCTCTCTCTGCTCTGCATGTCGCTGAAGGCTGACGGGCTCGCAGAAAATTAACGTGGTGATCCCTCCCGGCCCTGCGCCCTCTCTGTACCAGCCTGGCGCTCGGGTTCCCCCAGTGAGTTTGCAGCACGTTCGCGCTTTGAGCCGCTTGCTCACCATATTCAGCAGTACCTTGCGAACCCGCCTGTCGACCCCGCGGCGTCGCAGTTCTACCAGCAGCCGCAGTCCCAACAGCAGCAGCAGCAACAACAGCAACAGCAGCCCGAGGGCCAGTGGGGCCCGCCGTCCGCCGGCTGGGGCAACCGCACCGGGTACGGCAGTGAAGCGCAGGTGCCGCTGTACAACGGGCGCGACGAGCGCGTGCCCGGCTACGCCGGTATGCCCGTCGCGCAGCCGGACGAGAAGAATCCGTTCGAGGACGTCAAGGTCTAGATGTCCGTGACACTGACTCTTGTGGTGTACGATAGAGAGGCGGCCATGACTTCATGTTGGATTGCACTGTACAATATATGACTTGATGACCCGCTCGCTAGCAGATGTCGATGAGTGACCGAGGCAGCCGAAAGAAAGACGGCGTACGATTGGCCAGATCTCAACGTCTACTTACGTAATAAGACGCAGCGTCTATCCAGTCTTGCACTCGGTCCCGTTCGCCGCATTCCTTGACCACGATGTCTACTATATGCCCACCACTACTGTGTGATTGAGAGGGTCTGCGTCCGCTCCGCGTAAAGGCATACAGCTTTGCTGAACTCGTAGCCTTGGCCCCGTCATGCCGAGGTCGACGATGTAATCGTCCGGTCTTTGACTTGATTCTGTTACGCTTGTTCATGACTTTCACAGATCTTGCTGGGGCGAGTCTCTGAGGTCCTACTGTACTGGAGATGATGCGGCGCAAGATACGATGCTTCACGCCTCTGATGTCATCGTATGTTCTCTTCGCAATAGCAACTTTGCCGGCCAATTCTGAGTCAAGTGCCCCTGCGTTTTCTCATATGCCGTTGAGACCGCTGTGCACCGCGAAGCCAGATCGCGAATATCGGGACGAGGAGGCCGTGCTCGAGCACCCTGAATGCGAGTGCTTTGGAGCCACTCCCGCTTTATAGCCTCCATCTGCGTCATAGACCCCGGCAGCGCCGTGCGCCGCACAATATACTGTACAGCAATGGCACCGTACACGTACCTGCGCCGAATTTAGACACGCCACCTTCGAGTGCGGGCATCAGGCTGCAGCTTCGAGGTATGCACTGGCATCCATATCCCGGACTCTCTCGAACGTCTCCGTCCTGCAGCTCACGCCACCATCAGTAGCACAAACACGCTCGCAGGCATCGTCGTCTTTCGTGCCTAAGTACATGCGGGCCGTCGACACTCGTTTGAGCAGCGCAAGCACCTGTGTGGCCAGTCCCTGCGCCGCCCGCCTTCAGCATGGCACCCAAACGAGTGCACCTGCAGGCATCGTCGCGGGTGTTGCTCCCGGGACTCGGGATCGTCCCGAGCAGCGTGCAGCCTGCGGGTTGCGCGATGGGACGATGGGCGACCTCGCCATCGACGTGTCTGCGCCCGTGCAGGCGCAGACGAGCGGCTCCGCGGTGCGTTTCGACGCGTTTCAGTGCGTCGAGCTCGCCCGGACGCGTGGGCGCCACGAGCCCGGCGCCAGCGACGCCTGGCCCCGACGGTGCCGGAGTCGCGATAGGGCCCAGCGGCGTATCTATCGCACCTCCGAGGAATGGTTCGCAAGTGAACGGAGGATAGATAGCGAGGCACGGTCGGAGGCCTCGTCCTCAGGGTCTGGCGAACTTACGATGAAAGCGTCGACGACGAGCAGGGTACACATGATTTACTGGCCGGACGCGCCCGCTTCGCGACCATGTTGCCAGTTGCGCCGTGGTGGCCTTCCGGGAAGCAGCCTCTCACGGAGGGGAGAGAGGGTCTGAACTATGAGGTCGCGAGACCAGCAGGCTCGCACGAATGACATCTCCGCGCTGGCCGTGTGCGCAGTGGCTCGCTTTTAACACGGACATACGTACGTACGTACACAGCGTCTTCTGCGTCATCACGCGTGGCGGGAATAATCACAAGGATGTGGGTATGCTCGCCTCGCGACTTGGGTTGGCACAGCGAGGACGTAGGACGCGCTCCAAAGGCTTGTCAAGGATCGACTCGGGATCGCCTGTTCGAGCAGCGTGGATTCCGCGACGGAATGTCGGGGACAAGAGCGGCAGGCAGATCTCCGACTGGCTGTTGGCGTCGGTGATTCAGCACGCGCTCCGAGCATGGAAGAGGCTATCACACAGGCGTGTGAGGGGTGGGCGTTGGTTGTGCCGCGCGGTTTGTGCCCCAGAGATGACATCTGGTCTCATCTGTGCTGCGCGAGGAGGACTGCCCAGGTTTTCAACGCCTTCGTCCCAATCGGGATGCGCACAGGAATGGTGGCGTTTCTGCAGACGCCGGTGGGGCCGCCGGGCTGGACGCTGTTTGCGTCAGCGCCGGCCTCTGTAAGCATTCGAAAAATCCAGCAAAATTTCATTTCTCTTCCGCCGTCGATCTCTCTCGAGCCCGACGCCCCCGCCCGCCCCCGACACCCCCAGCAGCGGCGGCGGCACACCCGCACGGCGCCGCCTGTGCGCCATCATGACTGATACGGGATGTCGGCAAGGGTTGATATGACGCCAAGGGAGGCTTCCTTGTAATGCCGGTCCCCGTTCTGGGGTGGCTATACTCCACCGCTGGGATGCGAACTACCAGCTCATCGATTTTTTTCAACCCGCCTCCAAAGCCCGAAAAGCTCTATATAAGCCCCCGCGCCCCCGCCATGCTCGCACAACGCACCCACCCTTAATTGCCCGTGTCTGCTGTTCGACGTCCAGTCTCTCCTTTGCGGAACACTCCTGTGCACACATCGTACGTGTCCGCGCACCTGCTTTGGCCACCTCAGGTCCACTCACCGCCACCCACAGACGCGCACCTGCACTTGAACATTCACGCAACCAATACCACCACACCCACAACCATGACGTCCTCCCCGAGCCTCTTCGCCAAGCTCCCCAACGAGGTCCTCCACGAAGTCTTCCAGCACGCCGCGGCGCAGGACACGCACACCGCGCTCGCCCTCAGTCTCGTAGCGTCCTGGGTGAGGTATCTCGTCGAGCCTGTCCTCTACCACACCGTCGTGCTCTCCTCCGCCCGCAGCCTCCACTCCTTCCTCGCCGCGCTCTCACACAAGTCCGACCACTTCGGAAACCAGAACGTGAAGCACCTCGGCATCTTCGCCCAGGGCCCCGCCGACGCGATAGACAGGGTACTCGATGCCTGCAAGGGCGTCGACAGCCTCGCCTGTGGCTTCCCGCTCCCGGGCCACCCAGACACGCACGGGCCCCCGCCGTCCGTCAAGGCCCTCGAGTGCCCGAAGGAGCAGCACCTGCTCGGCATGGCCACCCGCGACGGCTGGGACATTGGCATGGTCGGGCCCACCGTCACGCACCTCCGCGTGCACCTCGGCAACCCGAAGCGGCTCACCGTCCCGCAGGGCGAGCCCATCGACGCCGCGAACCTCGACAGCCTCTCGTACCTCCCCGCGCTCACCCACCTCGCGCTCGTGTACAGGCCCACGAAGGCGCGCCCCGTCACGTCGCTCGTCCCCGCGCTCAAGCAGCTCGTGTCGCCGGCCGACACCGACGCCGACGCGCTCCCGCGCTCGCGCCTCACGCTCGTGCTCGTCCAGGTGCTCGGCCCGCAGGCGGCCGCCGCCGTCGACGCGCTCAACCAGGCCGTCCTTGCCGAGGGCGGCGACGCGCTGCGCATCGTCGCGGAGCGCGCGCCCAGCAGCGCCGTCTGCCAGTGGGAGGACAGCGTGCGCGGCGGCAAGACCGTGTGGGACACGGCCGAGGACGTCGTCCAGCGCCGGATCGCTGCGTCGGAGCGTACCGCTTGCCTCAGCAGGCTCGGCACTGAGTGCTGAGCCTGCTTGCCTATCCCCCCTCCAACGATACCCGGAACGCATATGTTACCCCCTAGAGTATGCATACCCATCCTAATGGATCCGCACTCGTGATCGTCCCCATGCATGTCCTTTAGACTACACCTCATGCTAGTGCCACTCCTTCCTCGTGTATTCTGTACCCACCTGTGTATGTAGATCAGCTCTTGCTTTCTTGTTCAATAGGGTCCTTGCAGGGACTTGTAATTCTATATATATTCCAGCTGCCCCCAATACGCTGCGTGCAGGAGGAGAGCTTGCGATATTCGCCACTCATTGGACTCTTTCACGTGGAGTAAACATAACCTGATTGGACGGAGACTCGACCCGGATGCTTACCACCTGAACATCACAGCTCGCCACAGCCAGCATCTTCTACAGTCCTGTCCTTATGAGATGTATTCTGAAGTGGTGCATTGTTGCTGCATGTCGCTCGCGTGGGTGTGACGTCTACTTGTGTCGCTGACAATTCGCGATGCATGTATTGGACCTTTGCGTCGTCGCAGGAGTTTCCGAGGTCTTGCAGTCGTTTTCATCAGCGATTTCCGTACGCCATGACATTGACAGAACGCTGTCGCTGAACTCCACACTGCTCAATCTCTGCTGCCCGCGGTGACCCAGGGTAACAATGCGTCGACGACATGGCGCGATGCCACACACCCGCCTGATAGCGCAAATGCCTCCGACTCGAGCCAATCCGAGCCACACGCAGCACCGGGGCCGACGCTCGAGTCTTCCTTTCCCTCTCGCCCCGGACATCGGCCTGTCGGAATACTCGCCAGCGACCGCACAGCGCGCGCAGGACTGAACAGGTGCGTGATGCGCCTGCGCCGCGTCTGAGACAGCGCGCTCTGCGCCGGCAGCGAGCGCCTCGTCGAGCCCACCGTCGCCGCGGACGACCACGTAAAGGTGTCAGCCCGAAGCCGCCCCCGCTGACCTTCGCTGCCACAGCTGCCGCCGCCTGCGCTGCGAGCCACACGGAGCACGACGCGAGGAAGCACGGGCCCTGTTGCTTCGCACCCCCCGCACCGCCCGACCGCCGCGGCGGATGCCCACGCTGCCACTGCCTGCCTCCCTCCGCACGCTTGCACGGGCTTCTCTCGGCCCAGGTGCGTCCCCGCTGCCGCTCGGACACTCGACGTCGTGCTGACTGGCACGTTGGACGCGGCAGCCCGCTACAGAACCTTCCGCCCCGCGTGGACCGCGACGACCGCGCTGCGCACCGCCATGTCCGCCTCTGAGCCCCCCGCCGCCCTGCGGCCCGCGAACGCGCGCGAGGAGAGAAGATGGAACAGGGTAAGCACGCGAGGCTTCGCCGTTCTGCCCGCGACCGATCGACGCTTCGCGCACAGCTCGCCGACGCCATGTCGCGCTTCCACGACTACTTCAAGGCAGAATGTAAGTTGCCGCGACTTCTGTGCGATGGTCCACTCACCGCGTCTTCGCCCGCCTTTGCTTCGCGCCGTCCCCGCGGTCCACAGTCAATGCTATCTACGAGGTTCGCGCGCCGCTTCCTTGTACGGAAGGCCCCGCTTCGCCGCGTTAAACTCTCTATCCTAGATGGCCGATGGGTCGTTCAACCGACGTGGGATGAACCTGCGGATGTACCTCTCGGAGGCCGGTGAGCTTAGGAAACGTGCGTCTCTCTTGTGCTGGCGGCGATTCTTCGTCTTGGCGGGTCTCAGAGGCTATGTGCAGACTTGACCGTACACCACACGATCGAAGAGCGCCACATCTTCCCTGTGCTCGCAAAGCGAATGCCCGCGTTCAAGAACGAGGAGCAGCACATCAAGAGCCACCACGCCATACACGAAGGTGCGTCCTCTTGTGGGTACACACAGCGCGCGACGTCATAGGTTGCATCGCAGGACTGGATGCGCTTGGCGCGCTCATCGAGAAGTGGCTCGCGGAGCCCTCGGCGTACAGCCCGGAGGAGATGAAGGCGTGCCTCGATGCCTGGCGCGAAGTGCTCTTCAAGCACCTAGACGAGGAGGTGCGTTGCCTCTTCGACGGCCCCGGTGGCTGCTTCTCATGCTTCCTATCGCGCTGTTTGACAGGTCGAAGATCTTCGCGGCGAGAACATGAAGAAATACTGGACCCTGGAGGAGGTCGAACGGATTATGATCTAATAGAAAGTGCTCTCGGTCGTACTCGTACGTATGCCGAACCTGTGTACACGTTGAACTCAGGGCCATGCGCCTGCATCGTCCCGATGCTGCGTGCCGTGCACGGCGAACACTCGCAAAGTGCGAGCCGTATGGTGTGCTTCCCTCGTCAGCAGTACGTCCCGGTCGCCGACCTGGGCCAGGGTAGCTGCACGTTAGAAACCCAATCTGCATGCTGGACAGCTCGCATCGTGCCCGTACGCGTTGCCCATCAGCTGTCTGGGCATGTCGATGTGTGCAAGCACATGTCTGCGTGCACATCCCCCAGATTCTGCAGGCAGCGGACGCCACTCGAGCTGAGCCCACGTTCGGGTTCGATTGGCTCCCTGACAGCCACGATCCCGCCGTCAGGGTGTATCAAGGGCGTGTCGCGAGTGGGATACTGCCTCATGGCGCGTACGCAGCTCCTTGGAAATTGCATGTCGTTATATGTCAAGTAGAGTGTGCACTCTAATGAACCTGGTGCGCCGTATCATGCAGACATAAAGCAACCCCACCCCGCGTGGAGCCGCTGTTGGGCACGCTTTGTCTGTAGTCGGCCTTTCCAAGGACCCAACCTGCTACCCTCGTGGGGACTTGTCGCCGCCACCTGCGCGATTGACGACCTGCACAGCTGCAGCGCTGCCAGACATGCTCAGGCGCCCAAGCACATATTGCGGCGTTGCGCCGACTCCTCTCTCCCAAAAATAGCCACCGTCGACTTCAATCCCGCCCGCCCCTCTGCAATGCTTTTGAAAATCTCCTGAAATCCTGTCGATCACATTCAGCGAAGATCGAGTGCGCCCACGCGCAGCTGCGGGATGCAAAGTTCGAGCGCAGTCGGCGGGTGTTGCTTCCGCCTGCACAAGCACGACCAAACCGTCCGTCGGCGGCCGTGGCGGCCTCGTCGTCGGGGCCTTCCCTCGCCTTGTCACAGCCTAGTCTGCGGTCTCAGGCGGGCCGACGAACTCTCGCAGCAGTGTATGTGCACGTTTGCTCCGCTGTTAGCGTTTGCGCTCGCGCACCTCAGGAACCTCGGAGAGCTGATGGGCTGCGCGCCCATAACGCTCGGGAGCGAAAAGCTGTGCACCTTACCTGCGCGTCTCCCGCTAGCGCGGTGGAGGCCTCCTCGTCCTGCATCGCCCGTCGCGTTCCACGAGATGTTCGTTGAGCAGGACCACACCGAGATGCGCCCCATCACAGCCGCGCTTGCCGGCTCGACGGTCTCCCCGACATCGCGCACAATCGCGACACGCATCGTGCATCACGCTCCGGCGGCCGTGGGCCCGTGGCTGCGGTAAGGTTGACCACCTGCGTATCTAGCGGTGATGCGCACCGCAAACTCATTGTATTGGGTGCTGCGCGGCCTCCCATTATCCAGGAAACGACCCCGCCGCGAACAGCCTCCGCCCCCTCGTCCAATGGGGAGACGCTCAGCTGCCAGGTACGCTGGATCTGATCGGGGCGACGGTAGTTTGCTCGAATGCTGCCCGCGGAGGACGCACCCCTGACGCGACTCTATAAAAGCAATATCCTCGCCTTGATGGACCTACCGTCCCCCCTCCCTCTCCCCCCCTCCAGCGCGGCCCCCAGCGATGATTATCGCGTACCGCTACGGCCGCAAGAAGTACCAGGAGCGCAAGGCGCGAAAGGCCGCCGAGGCGAATGGCGTGCAGCCAGTACAGGGCCAGACTGCTCACCGCGCGGCGGGAGCTGGGTCATCGCAGTCCACGCCGGTGCTGCAACACGAGGAGCCCGCGCCGCCCAAGAGCAAAGGCCTGAGCGCGGAGTCGAAGTGGTCGCTGCTGCTGCTCGCCGCGCTCGCCATCCCCGTCTTCCTCGAGACGCTCGACTACACCGGTACGCACATCCCGCTCGCGTCCCGGCCCACCTCTCACCGTCACGTCGGCAGTTGTCGCGACTGCGCAGGTGCACATTGCGGTATGTTCATCAGCGGTTCTCTGACATAAGAAGCACGCTGACGCGCCCACGTTCGCCAGTCCGTCTTCAACAGGCTCGACCTGCAGAGGTGCGCGTGTCTGTCGCGATGTTGACTACGCTCTTACTTATCGTCCCGCGTCCAGCTACATCGGCACGATCTATCTCCTCACATCGACCGTGTTTTTACCGCCGTTCGCGTCGATTTGCGACATATTTGGAAGGCACTGGGCCCTGCAGATCGCCCTCGTCCTGTTCATGGTCGGGAGCGCGATCAGCACAGGCGCTCAGAACATGGCGACGATGATAGCGGGGAGAGGTGTTGCTGGCATTGGCGGCGCAGGCCTTTTGGCTGTGAGTTTCCGTGCAGGCAGTCATCTCCGCTCGCAATTAATGGAATTGCCCAGGTCGTGCGGATTGTCCTCACGGACTCGGGCTCGCTGAACACGACTAATTGGCAACAGGCTATCCTATTCGTTCTTTACACCATTGGATACTGTTTGGGTCCGTTCATCGGTGGAGAGCTGCTCACAGTCTCGTTCCGATGGATCTTTGCGATCAAGTGTGTCCCAGTAGCATCGTTCTTGGTGCATCGCTCACAAATCCCTCAACAGTCTGCCGTGCGCGGCCGTGGCTATGGTCCTTGCTTCCCTGCTACTCCGCGGGCGCGCAAAGGGGACACAACCCTCCCGGCGCGTCCCAGCGTCCATGGCCGGGCACGAAACCTTCACGGACAAGCTCCTGCGCATCGACTGGGTCGGCGCCGTCTTCTTCATGGCGGGCGGCATCCTGCTGCTGCTCGCGCTCAACTGGGGCTCGAACGAGCGGTGGGACCAGGCGAAGGTGATCGCGTGCTTCGTCGTCGGCGGCGTCTGCATCGCCGTGTTCCTGCTCTGGGAGTACTTCCTCGAGCGCGAGGAGGTCGCCGCGCGCCCCGCGTCGAGCCGCCTGCGCGCGACGGACCCGATGATCCCGCTCGAGCTCTTCCGCGCGCGCGACATCTGCATCGTCATGTACGGCACCTTCGTCTCGGGCATGATCATGCTCGTCATGTTCTACTTCGTCGCGATCTTCTTCGTCATCGTCGTCGGCAAGACGGCGACGAACGCTGGTGTGCAGCTCATCTACTTCGCGCCGGGCATGGTGTGTATCTCGCGTTCTGCGCGCCTGCATCGTACCTCACGCGTGTTCTCCTAGGGCGGCGGCAGCCTGATCGCCATGCAGATCACGAGGCTGCTCAGGCAGCCGCGATATGCCATCTGGCTCGGCGGCGCCGTCTCCACCGTCGCCATCGGCCTAATTTCCATGGGCATGGACCAGAACAAGCAGAACCTCGTCAACGGCTTCATGGTCATGGCGGGCGCCGGCACAGGCATGGTCATCGCGCCCTACGCCATTCAGGCGCGTTTCGCGCAGCCCGCAGACCGCAACGCCATCGTCTCCGCGCTGACGCTCTTCGTACGTCGCACCCGGCCTGTCCCCCACGCAGTGCGTGCTGACCCGCAGCGCAGTTCCGCTCGTTCGGCGGCACGGTCGGCCTCGCGCAGTGCGCCGCAGTGCTCAACGGCAAGGTGAACCACTATATCCGCGCGCTCATCGAGGACGGCACGCTCTCGCCCGACCAGGCCGCCGCCGTCGCCGCCGCGTCTGCGTCCGGCCTCGACTCGCTCGACAGCATCAACGCGCTCCCGGGCCCCGTCCAGACACTTGTCCGCGACGCGTTCCGCCAGGGCTCACGCTGGGCGTTCATCTCCCTCATCCCCTGGTGTGCCCTCGCGTTCCTCGTGTCGCTCTTCCTGGGGAAGATCCGCGATGGCGACAGGGGCGTCGGCAACACCGAGAGCCCACGCGAGCCCGACCTGCACTACGACGCGACGAAACAGGATGCAAGCTCGCCGAACCTGAACAAGATCCAGGAAAAGCCGAGTGCGGAGCAGGTTTGAGTAGTTCGCGGAATGTTGACGAGCAAAATGACCTTGACGATATTGAACGATATTGTAGACTTGCTGTAATACTGCGCGATCCTTCTTGGGGTACTGTCTTTATTTATTGCACCGCACAGGCCTACCTGGGCCAACGGATACCCATATTACTTTTCCTCGGACCCGAGCAGTGTGAAAACGTAACATCCCGATTGACTAGCATACACGGAGGCTCAGGCTCCAGCGTCGAACCATCGCCCGTCGGTCAACCGGGTACGCCGTTGGACCCTGTCGCAGGTCCGGCACCGGGATCGGGGCCAGGAGTCGATGGCGCCGAGCCTGTCGCAGGCGCAGCGGCGGTGCGCCCAGTGGCGCTGAGCGCACTGAGGAGCACGGCGAGGCCGCTCGCCTGCGCCTGCCCGAGCGCGGCCACGTTGATGTCGAGGCTGAGCATCGTCCCGTTGTGCGTCGTGCCGCGGAGCACGCACGCGGGCTGCGGGTAGTTCGCCGGCGGCGCGTTGGCCGCGGGCACCGGGACGATCCCGAGCGCCGAGAGCGACACGAGCGACGATACCGGGAGGTGCACCGGTATGGGCGCCATGCTGGCGGCGGGCGGCGCAGGGGCTGCTTGCGCGGGTGCTGGCGTCGCAGGTGCTACTGGTGTTGGTGGAACGGGTGTCGACGCTCCGGATGGGGGCACAGAAGTTGGTGATGCCTGCGAGCTTGCGTATGTTACGGAAGGAGGCGCAAGCTGCAGGACGGGCACGTTCGAAGGGGTCCGGGACATGGGAGTTGCTTTTCGCGGAGCCGCAGATGTGCTTGCGGTCGCAGGTGGCGTGTACGAATACGGCGTACCATACGGCTGGGCGTAGGGATACGTGTAGTTTCTGTACTGTGCAGCGTACGCTGCCGGGCTTGCAGCAAAGGTCGAGGTGATCGGCGTGGCCATGACACCTGGTGGAGGGTAGTATGGTAGTCGGGCTGCCACCGGTGTTGACGGTGCAGGCGGCGGTGGGGCGGCTGCCGCCGCCGCCGCCGCAGCTGCCGCCCTCTTCTCGCGTTCAATGCGGTCGAGCTCGGCTTTCGCGTCCCGATATTCGTTATTCAGCTTCGTGAGTTCGACCTTCTCCGCCTCGAGCGCCGCCTGCGCGAGGACGTACGCCTGGTCGTCGGGTGCGCGGCGCTGCAGACACATGAGCCCCCACACAGCACGCAGCCACGCACACGCACCTTGCCCTCGTTCGTGCGTGCGCGCCGGAAGCGCCGCTCGAGCGCGGCCTTGCGGCGCCAGCACTGCAGCGCGAGCCTCGTCTCTGCAGGGGTCATGTAGCGCGCGCGAACACACGGGGGCGAGGGGGCGGGCGGTGCGCACCGGCCATTTCGTCGCGGAGCAGCTCCTCCTCCGTCGCCTTGCGCTTGCCCTTCGCCGCGGCGCGCAGGTCGCCCGCGGGGTGCTGGAAGACGTGGTACGGCAGCAGCCGGCGCACGGCGTCGCCCGCGTCCGCGAACGGCGCGTCCACGTCGGGGCGCAGCGCTGCGGTCTGGTCCGCCGCGATCCGCTGGGCGATGCTGCGCGGCACGGTGTCAGTGTCGCTGCGGCGGGGCGGGCGGCGGGCGACGCACCGTGCGGCCGTTTGTGCCATGGCTTCCGCCTCTGCGGCGTCTCTCCCCTTCTGCGCTGCCCTCCTCTGGACATCCTGGACGAGGGCCTCGACATTCACGCTGACGAGCGGGCGCGGCGCAGCGGGTGTTGCGGGCGTTGTGGCGTCTGCATTCGCCGTAGGGCCTGACGAGCTAGACGCGGGGACGTCAGAGGTCGACGGCGCGCGCGAGACGCTGCCCTCCGCAGCGACATGGCTCGTGGATGCTGACGGGCCTGCCGAGGACGGTGCGGGCGTGGAGGGGGTCGCAGGAGCAGGACTTTCAGGAAACGTCGACATCCCAGTCGCTCGCTTTACTCGACCCTCATTCTGACGCTGACCCGTGACCGTGCGAGTTTAGGGCAGGCGGCAGGCGACTACAAATATCTGACACCGGTGCAGGGAAATATTTCCAGACCAATTCATTCCAAGTGAGAACCCTGCGCTTCTGCTACGTACAGTGTACGCGACTGCCTGAACCGCGACATCACCACCTCGGACCACCTCGAGGTCGCGTCCTAAAAATACCTCGCCCGCGCGCACCGCAGGAGATCCAACTCCTCGATTCACCGCGACTGGGTGCTCGCGGTGCTCGACGTTCCCACCGAGGCATCGTCGGGCCTTGCGGTGGCGGCGGCGCTCTCCTCCAGCTGCTTTGCCGCGATGGAGACTTTGATCTTCTTGAGCAAGTCTGCCGCCTCGCGCACCTCCTCGGCGTTGCTCGCGGCGACCTTCTCCATGTAGGACTTTGCGAGCTCGAGGTCGCCGCCGCCCTGAAAGAGGTGGTACTGAGCGACATGCACCGCAGAGCGCGAGTACTCGATGACGGGCTTATCTGAGTATACCAATCAGTTGGGCAGGGCTGCAGGCTGAGTCAGGGTACGCACTTGCGCTTAGACAAAGCTCTACAACGTGGCGGTGGTAATTTGCTGCTTCTGCGTAGTCGTGCTCATCATGATAGAGCTTGGCGAGGCGCAGATGGATAGTTGTCTCCATTGGGTCGGCGCCGATGAGGGCACGCTTGAGACACTCGATAGCTTCACGCGGTCTGCGGAGGAAGGAGGTCGGTGAAATTCATCTACGTGTAGCGATCAATGAAAGATAACTTACCGGTGCATCTCTTCATAACACATTCCTTGCGCTTGCCAGATGCGCACATCGTAGGGCCTGAGGACCCCAGCAGAAGCACACGCAAAATGAATGAGATCCTGGACTGCCCCACCGCTAAAGCCTATCACGACGCACCGGAGAGCTGTTGCGTGCTGATAATAGTACAGCGCGTATTGGTGCATACTCAGGAGCTCATATGCCTGTCCGAGGCCGTACCACGCGCGGTAGTCCTTACGGTTCACATCTGTGATGACCGGGGTTCAGGGCAGCCGGCGGGGAAGACGAAGGTGTGCTTACCGACGGCTTTCCGGTACGTTTCGATCGCAGCATGCGAGTTCTTCATCTCGACGTATTCGTGGCCCATCAATGTCCATGCTGAGAGATACGTCCGGTCCAGCTGGGTGGCTCGCCTAAAGTATTTGACTGCCTTCTCGTGTTCGGCACGAAGTGAGTAGTGGTTGCCTTCCGGGTCCGAAGCAATTGAGTGTCCTCGCCGCAAACCGAGTCACGGGCGTACTCACCGACTAGGCAGCATACTTCAGGCCGGTCCTTGTCGATCAGGAGGAAGTCGTGTGCGAGCTTCGACAGCTCGAGCCGATTCTCTGTGACGTAGAGTATATTGGAATATACGTCGATGTCGTCTATTCGGAATGGGTCTATCTGAAGTATCTGCCGGAACTGGACCTCCGCGTTGCCAAAATCTGTAGATAGACTCGTCAGAGATGCATATATGCCGGCGTTTACAACTGCAAGACGTACCGTGCAGATGGTACAGGACACACGCACGCATGGACATGAGCCACAGACTTCGCGGGAAGAAGTTTTCGCCTAGAAGCCTGTCACACAGTGACAGCTCGTTCTCCGAGGGGTTGTTCAAGGTGTTTAGCGTCTTCACTTGGAACATTTGGACGAGAGGATGTGAGGCGTGCAACGGAAGTAATGTGACCAAGGAGGACAGCTGGAAACGTCTGGTTGAGCAAAATTGGCATACATTTGCAATGCAGACATACCTCTTCGCCGTCGCCCACACATTCGCCGAGGACGATCCATGTTGACCAATTCCAGGGATAGCCTGCGATAGATAGCAGCGCGCTTTCAATAGCCTCTTCTCGTCGGCCGAGTCGACGCAGGAAGAGAGCCTTGCTGACATTGTACGTTAGTCAGTTATTCCACAGTCGGATATGATGACCTCGTACAGAAACGAGAGCCACGGGTCAGACGAGTTCTGCACCAGCTGCAAGAGGTTGAGTATATGTGGGTTTACTGGCATGGTTGGCTGGTTCTTGGTATCTGACAATGTCCTTCAGCAGATGCACAACGCTCGTTATATCCCCAGACGCACTGTTGAACTTGTACCAGTCCCGCATAGCCTTCTTCTCAGTGGCCTTGAATCTATCTGTCATGAAAGGTCTGGGATGCGACAGTAACGTGGCGGCTCACCATATACTGGCTATATATCATCATAAAGAGCGCCTTTGCGCTCTTGCAGTCCTTGAGCCAATGTACAGCTCTCGAGAACTCTTTGGCGTCGATGAGTGCTCTTGCGCTGGCGATGGAGTCCTCGTCCTCGGTTTCAAGCCTCATCTCTTGGGCCTGTTCTTGAGGCGACGGGACCTTCAGTGATGGCGCTTGTGGGTGCCGCGCGGGGAGTCCTGGCAGCGGCGTAGCGTCCATTTCGTGGATGTCTGGTGTTGCATGGCGGAAGGGCTGAGTACTCGGTCGTGCGGGCGTGGACGCGTTGAATGCGGCAGGAGGCGCAGCAGCCCGTTTCGACGCGGGGATGGCGAGGAGAAGTTCTGACGCCCTGAAGAACCGTCGTGTCTGGAGTGTAACGCGATGGGCACACCGCGACTCACCACTTGGACGCAAAGGTGAGGCCTCTCTCCGAGCAGTCTCTGACTGCACTCCTCAGCGCGGAGACGACGTCCTCGTCTACGCTCGTAAATTCCGTCATGACAGTCGACGGTCTGAGGGCAGGGCGTGGGTGTGGAAGGCGAAGGACGGAAGCACAAAGGCGGGACGGACGCGTGCTGGGCGGCGAGGCGCGTCGATCTCGATTCGGGCTCCGCCTGAAAGCTGACGCGTCTGGGACGGGCGGGCGCCTGGGGCAGAGGACCTGCCGACTCGCGCGCCGCCAAGAGAGGGTCCGCACCAGGACGAGCGCACCGCCTCCTCTGTACGTCCGCGCCGCCGCCCGTGGGAGCACACCAGCACCGTGCTGACCGCGAGCATGCCCACCCGCAGCCCCCGCGCCTTCTGCCGCCTATCGCGCCGCCGCCGTGCCCCGCCCGCGCCCTGCCACTGCCCCCGCGCACGCCAGAGCCCCGCCCCCGATGTCCTACGGCCTCCCGCTCGCCCTCCTGCTCGCCGCCGCCGCACTCGCGCGCCTCTACGCCGTCCTCCCGCGCGCGACCCCGCGCAGACGCACCGCGCCCCCGCGCACCGGGACGTGCGCCCTCGCGGTCTTCCTCGGCTCAGGTGAGCAGCGCGCCGCGCGCCCCCGCCCGCCGCTGACCGCGCCGCGCAGGCGGGCACACGAGCGAGGCCCTCGCGCTGCTCGCGGGCCTCGACTTCGCGCGCTACACGCCGCGGACGTACGTCCTGAGCAGCGGGGACGCGCTCAGTGCCAAGAAGGCGATCGCCCTCGAAGCCGCCAAGGCCTCGCCCGCGGGATCGTCGCGCAAGGTGAGCCGCTCGCTGTGGGGGCCGACCCTGCGTTCTTGCGCTGATGTGCGGATGTCTGCCCCCGTCCGTGCGCGTTCCCAGAGCCCCTACGCCCTCGTCACCATCCCACGCGCACGCCGTGTGCACCAGCCGCTTCTGACGACGCCCTTCTCCTCCGCGGTGTCTCTCGCCGCCTGCGCATACCATGTCGCCCTCGCGCCGCTCCTCACTGGCCGCCCGTTCGCAGACGTCCTATTGGTGAACGGCCCGGGAACGTGCGTAATGCTCTGCCTGGCCGTGTATCTCAACAGAGTGCGTCTTCCGTGCCTTATCATTGAGGGTGCTCGTACACCACGCTCAGCCGCGTCCTAGTTCCTCGGACTCCCTTCTCCTAAACTGATCTATGTAGAGTCCTTCGCCCGAGTGAAGCGATTGTCGCTATCAGGAAAGATCCTCAAGCCCTTCGTGGACAGGTACGCTCCCCTTGGGTAACCTGCCGCGCTTCTCATGCAGAGGCTGTACCGTTTCTCAGGTTCCTGGTACAGTGGCCAGACCTTGCGCAAGGCGACAGCCGCCTGCAATACAAAGGGTGCCTCGTCTGACACTACGATGTACATACACAAGTCACTCGCCTGACCGCGCGAGCTCCTCACCTCGCGACTCCAGCGCCAGCCATTTCATCTTGCACGAGAGTTCCCGCTGGCAGGCGCACAGCGTCAGCACGCCAGCGCACGATACCTCATACACACGACGCTTCACGACGCACGCTCCTAAGGTAGATATCCCGTAATGCAATATAGATACCAAAATACAGTACAGAGCCTCGAGCAGCACACCAGTGACCATACGCCCGTGCTCACGTCCAACGCCCGGTGCCCGCGATCACTTCCGTGTCCAGCGGTCCTCGCCGTCGTTCCCGCCTTTCCGGCGCGGGCTCGCGCTGCGCGCGCGCGACTTGCTCGGCTCCCAGCCGCCGCCGCCCGTCGCCTGCTGCGGGTGCAGGCGCCGTTCGAGCCGCTGGCCGTGCCGGAGCGAGCGCACGAGCTCGGGCGACGCGAGCCGCAGGTGCATGAAGTTGCAGAAGCCGCCGCGGTTGCACTCGCCATTCTCGTTCTGCCGACAGCACGCCTCGCGGAAGTCGGTGACGGGCGACAGTTCGGCGTACAGTGGGCGGCCTGGGCATCATGTTAGTTCGGAAGAAGATGGTCGGTCTGGCTGTCACGTACCTGCATACCAACGGTCGTTGAGGTTGTCGACCGCCGCTTGTGCTTCGGTCTCCCACTCGTACCGCGCGTAGACGTTGCCGATCAGGTGGTCGCCGACGTTGTCACAAACCTAGTAGAGCGTCAGCTGAGAACGACCCAGAGTGGAACAAGAGGACGTACGTGCAGCTCCAGAAGATGCCCAAACTTTGCGAGCTCGCAGTAGAGGTCCTCGTACACGGCGTCGAATCCCTCCTGCAGCTCCTTCTCCGTCAGTTTGCACACGGGGTCGTGCGCCGGGTTGTGGTAGACGTTCGGGAGGAGGATGGTCTGCGAGAACGCGGGCTTGATGTGCTTGCGCGAGCAGCGGTCGCCGTGGCGGCATGCGCCAATCTGCGATAATCGCCGTCAGTGCGCCGTGCGGGATGCGAAAGCGCAGGACACTCACTTTGTAGTAGAACGAGCAATTAACACGGTCCTGCTCCGTACCGAAGATGTTTGCCTGCGCCACGCCCGTCAGCGTCCTGCACGGCGTCGAAGCGACATGTGCGACGTACCAAATGCGAGGCCATGGTGGTCGTGGGTCAAGTGAAGCGAGCGACGAAAAGAGCAGCGGGGCGGGTGTGTGTGCTGTTCGAGACGTCCGCGGGCGTGCTCGAACGCGCGAGCGCTGCTGAGTCAGGCGGAGCCCGAATCTGGCTGATGGCGCCCCCGTTTGGCATTTGTTCGTGTTTGTTCGACGACGTTCCCGATCCGCCTGCCGCATCCGGCAAGTGTTGTTCAGACCGCCGTCCACAGCGGACTACACCCGCCGCTCCCGCGAACCACACCGGCCTCTTTGCTGCGACAAAACGGGGTGGATGCCTCGGGTGCATGCCATCGCTTGACCTCGGTGCGACGGACGGCGGCGGCAGATAAGGCCAAGATTGCCAGCCCTGTCGCGGCCCGTCGTTTTGGGCGACGCGAGGGCCTTCCAAGCCAACATTCAGAGCAGAGCCATCTGCCGCCGCGATGCCCAGCGACTTGGCCCATATCTCTCTGTGCTCTGCATGATGGCTTGGGCGGTCACCCTGACTGTTGTCGGCGTGCAGCGGCGGCAAAGCTTCTGACTGTCACCCTGATGGTCTCCTAATTTCCTCCAATTTACTCCATGATTTTTGCGAGCAGGGTCACCCGCCGTCGCACCAGGCGAGTCCCAAGCTCTGACTACCGGTTGCGTAACGCTACTAGCCGTTCTACCGTCCTCTAGGCTCCATTGCTGTGGTTGCTCGCCTCCGTCGAGCTCCACTGAAGCATTGCACCCGCACAGCCCACTCATCTTCCATACAACCCTGAGGGTGATGACCCGCCGATTTTGAATATCGTCGTAGAATTCAGGATGGAACAAATGGTAGAGTGGCACAGTGTTCTTGTTTTTGGCAGGCACTACCCAGTCGCAGGCTTTGTTCGCCACAAAAGGTCAAATTCCATCGGCTCCCTCACCCGAGGGGCTGATAGGCAGAGCGCTGTCGCACCCGCTGCCACTGCTGCATGACTAGAGCCCGTGCTCTGTCGCAGGCTGCAAGCACCCCAGCGCGTCTCCGCGCAGGCCGATCGCCCGCCGCGCCTAGCGTATCGCGCCCGCATGATTCGCACGGCGCGCCGGGACTCCATTGTCGCGATGCCCAGGAAGGCCCCAGGGCAGCCCCCGAGGGGCGAGGACAATCCGCGTCGCCGCATTGGCACACGGAGCCGCCGGCGGGGTGCTTCGCCTGGTTCCACGATATCAATCATGGCTGTGCGCCGTGGGACGCGGCGCGCGCACCTGCCTCGCCCGCCGACGTGCGTTCTCCCGCCCCGTGACGGCAGCGCGCACGCGCAGGCCCCAGACGCTGTCAGCGGTGATGCGCAGAGCGGCGCCGGCGTGCCAGCCGAGCGGACGCGGCGCCGCGCGGGCGCCCTGCACGCCCGCGGGCGAAGCGTCGATGCGCGCGGGAGGCCGAGAGAACCGCGGGCGTGGGCGCGGAGAAGCAGGAAGCACCCTCGCCGTTACGGTACACGTCCGCAGGAAACTCATCTTACTTGACATGTTCTCTTGGCGTGCCAAGCTAACCTTGCAATATTCTGCAGGCAATGCGTGCGTGCCTTTGGGAGGGGGCACCCCCGACGGTCCGTTCGTGTGCCTCGGACCACATGCGCCCTGGCCGCCAAGGTATCTCCCGGCACAACTTTGCGAGGCTCAAGCGGTGGTCGCGAGACCCAGGCAGCACAGCTGCCCTGCGTAGCACGCGTAACGGCTCAGGTGCGCTCGCCCTCAGGCCGCAGCCGCACCACTGGCCGCCGCGGCCGCGCGCGCGCATTCACATCGTTGTGGGTGCACGCCATGACGAAGTGGCGTTATTGTGGCACTAAGCGAGCGGGCGCAAGCGACGCCTCACCCCGGTTGACAGGGACAATCAGCGAAGACCCCCGCCACGCAACCTTACTCATTTACCGGCGGTACGGCCGCACGCTGCGGGGGAACCGCTCGGGCGGGGCCCGGGCAGGGGTGGGCGTGCTCCTTCGGCGGAGGGGCCTGAGCAGCAGCACAGATGGCGCCATGGCGCACTCGTCGCGTTCCTGGCGCAATTATGTGGTTGCCATCCGCGGAGGGCACACGCGTTGGCATTACATGGAGTAGGGGAAGGCGGGCTGCCTCCTGCGGCGTGCGAGCGCCCACAGGGACCCGGCCGTGCCCCGCGACACGTCCGCTCGGTGCAGAGCTGCCTGAACGCGCCGCCGCGTGCGCGATGAGGCCGTGCAGGCGCACCGTGCGCGTCCAGATCACCCTAACGCTCGCGCCCCTGCGCAGAGAAAGCCCGCGCGGACGAGTGCATCGGAGACCGCCGCCTCCGCCTCCGAGCTTGTCCTGGGAACGGATTGGGCCCAGCCCCGTGGGACAAGTCTGGGCTACGCGTAGAACGCGTCGGACGTGCACTCACTTCTGTCTAGAAACCACCTTGTGTGACAAGAGCCGCCGCAGTGTGTTCTCACAAAGCCAGCCGCTGATCGAGTTTAACTGAAAAAACCCTTCTATACATGATCCTTCGTGCGGAACGCTGACGTAGGTGTAGCAAATTCAGGACCCTCGTGGCGTCAAGATATCGGGATTCAGCCACCGTTGCAGCATACAGACAGTACTGTACATTAACCGCGCTTCGAAGTTACATAACGCCAAGCGTCTAAATATCTAATAGAAAAACTCGGAGACTCCTCGCAGATAGGACACAAGATGCAAAGCCGTGAATCAAGTCCGGTAGAAAGGCCAGATGGAAGCGGGGGATATTACATGCCTGGGGGCTGGGGCCAGTCTGTCGGCCGTCTGGTTGGTTCCCAGCTCATGAACGCATCTTCGCAAGGCGGGCTCGGGTACGCAGCGGACGCCTTGTATTCCCACGGGCGCGTGTTGAGCTGCAGGGCGTGCGGCGAGACTGTGGCGTGCGCGGCTGGTGCGGCGTACGCAGGATGGCTCTGGTAGGGCTGGAAGGCGGCGAGCGGGCTGTTCGCGTTGGCGAGGACCTCGCTGTGGGCGACGGTGAGCCTCGGTGTGCGGAATGGAGCAGGCGGGGGCACTTACGTAGTGTAGCGATCCAGATCGGCTATGCGCTGGTGGATCTGGCACCCGGCGGGCGCCATCTGGTGCCGCGAGTAGTGTGCGAGCGTCTCCGCCGCCCGCCGCAGGCGCAGCGAGAGCTCAAGCACGACGTTGTAGCTCGTCGGCTCGCCCAGGCAGCCGCAGTGCACCGCCTCGGCGTGCATGACACAACCTTCGCCGCCGCCCATCGCCATGCTGTCCGTCCGCATGAGCCCATCGAACAGATTATCAATCGTGCCATCCAACCCGGCCCCGCCTGGGTAACACTGGGCCAATAGCCTCCCGATGTCGTACTCGCTGTCCTCGACCGGCGTGAGAATCGCAGGTGACGGGCAGCTCGTGGACGACCCGGATGATGCGGACGGCGATGGCGCGTTCATGTCAAACGGTGATGACCTCGAGGACGACGGTGATGTGGACACGACCGGAAGTTGCAAGTGGACTTCCGACTGCCGCGAGCACTCTGCCTCGACAGAGGCAGCGCGATCGGACGAAGCTGAGGTGATGATTCTTGGGGGCGCATCCTTGCAACGCGTCCGGCTTCCCTCGCCACCACCGCTCTGTGCCCACTTTGGGTGAGGCTTATTCTTGAGCTGGTTGCGTGCAATCGTCATCAGAATATGGCACAGAAATACACAAGGTGCCGACAAACCTCACGAATGACGCTTTCTAGCTCAGCGACGCGCTTCTGAAGCCGTAAAGTCTCGCTCGACACGTCATTCCTGCGACCAGGTGAGCGTCGGGTCCTCGGGAGCGAAAGACAGCACCAACCTCTGATTGGGGTCGTCGACCTCGTACACACATAGACCGGTCTAAAGATAAGGTCAGACAGAATGGCGGCAAGAACAGGTGGCGACTTACCAAGCCGAGCTGCGTGCACCGCCCGCAAGGCCGCTTGCGGTCGCACTATCAATGAGACGGGTGAGGCTGGGCAAGGAACGGTGTACGCGATGAAGACGGACCATGCGCTTCGACGTATGACAGTTTAGGCAAGACTGGGTCGTCCTATTTCTACGCTTACCTGTGCTCAGGCAGTTAAGTCAAGTGCACTGCTGCTTGGCGCGAGAAGACTTACGACGATGATCATCTTCAGCAGTCTTCTTAGCCGCATCGGTGCGCTTCTTTGTTGCGGCGGGCTCGGCGGGCGGGGAAGACATGGTAGGCAGTGTACGGTGGAGCGTAACTGGTGTTCAAGTGCAGCGGGCAGCCCGCGACGTTGGGCGACGTTAACGAGATAGATCGGGACGGGAGGTCTGGGGTAGGCTGAGCCAAGATGGAGCTGGTGGGTTTATATAACTGGAGAGGATGAACGTGATAGGTGGAATGAAGGGGGGCTTGTGTATAGGACTACCGAGTTAAGCTCACCGCATTCTTGGGGAATCCTCTAATCTTGGGCCTGGCGACGTGGGTGGGATTGTCATCGGAGAGGGTGCATCGACAATCCCATCTGGCTTCCCATAGAATCCACTGAGCTTGAGCCGGAATTTTCTCCGCACATGGCCTCGCTCCTTGCTTCTCCCAGCCTGGTGCCATCATCCGCCTGTCCGTAGTGAAGATGGACCCCGGGGACCGCGCACTCATCCGCTCGCCGGTGGCAGATTCGCCATTCTCTGCGCGTCAGCCATTGGCACGTAGCCAGAGTACCGTCCCAGACGCCAGACAGACACCGCAGACCAGAGTTACGCGATCTCGTGCGCACTCACTTGCGAGCCTTGACAATGACAGGCCCCCAGATCTATCACCCGCAGCACGAATGCGCCCCCAGAGCCACGCCAGCCAAGACCGCTCCTGGGAGACTGACGTTATTATTCGCATGAGCACCATCGAGCGGCGTACTGCGCTCCAGTGGGACGTCGGTCTCGACGATAGCGCAGTCCGCGCCTTCCTTTTGATTGACTTGCCCGCACTCACGCTTGGCTTCCCGCGAGAAAAGGCCTCCAGGCGCCCCGGGCAATCGGGGGCAATGTCTCCACTGCTGTCGCGGTCGTCGCGTATGAGCGTGGAAGGCGTCGCGCCCAGCCTGAATGACACATCGGCATCACCCGTCCCATAAGAACACGACTTGACGCACTCACTACGACCCGTGTGCGTCGGCTATGCACTTGCACGGAGCATGGAAGAGTGGGCAGATCCGAAGGGTGTCGACCGTCGTGCGCGGCGGACGATTAGCGAGTGGAAGCAACTGCCTTATCCTGCAATCCTCGGTCACTCTGTCAAGCCTGAGCGGTCATTAACGTAGTCGCACGGACGCCAGGCTTGGCGGTGAACATGCGGTCGTCGCAGGACTGGTTGGACATTGCCTGCGACTTGCCTGTGGTGAACGGCGCAGCGCACGAGGCCCGCTCCGGAGCGAGCTCTCCAGTATGAGCCGGTCGGGTTCGGACTGTTTGTGCCTGGAAAGAATCGACCAGCAGAGCGCGAGGAGAGATGTCAGTGGGCCACGTCCAACCGATATTTCGAGCATTTCTCGCGCTCTTGGTGAGAATCCGGTATCTAATCTAATCTTATCAGATAGTCTGCCACAGATTATCTCGGTTTTCCCATCCCCGAGGGAAGCCTTCCACGCAGCGACCCTCTCCCCGGTCATATCGCCACCATGGCCATGCATGTCGAACACAGGCCAGCGTCATGCGCAGATTACCGACGCAAGGCACCCACCACTGCAGCGAGCAGCTACAGAGCCCGCGATGATGCCATCATCCCTCAGTGCAAGTGCTGAATTGGGATCGCCAACCACGTCTGCCACAAAGGCTCCGGTGCACTTTGTGCCGCCGACCACCCAGGTTTGACGTATGCGACAGGGGTGGGTAGTGTTCACAGCCTATTTGCGAGTAAACGCCAATTTTTCCAAGCGAAATCGCCGCTGCAGCTGATAGCTGCACAAAGGGCAAGCCAAGCCAAAGGCTAATCGGCGTTCTCCCACTCGAGGGTGGGAGAGTGGACAAGAAGGGCGTCGAATTTGCCACAACGAAGCGCAGAGCCAAGCAGCACCGCCCTTGGCATGCCCAGACTACCCGCATGGTAGATAGCGGGCGGAGGGATCGTCGCGTGGGCGCATGCCCTGTTCTTGAGCACTTGGCCCAGCCCCAGACTGCAGCCGGCGGTAGTCCTGCGCCCCCGCCTGCCTTCGCTGGCGAGTGTGCCCGCGGAGATCCACGCACCCTCTCGTGCATGCTCGGTGTAGCACAAACGCTGATGTCCGCGCACGGACGTGGGACTCCGACCGACGTTCCTCGCGTCCCTCGCTACTTCTCGTCTGCCAAGCCTTTCGACGTAGAGCACAGCTTGTAGGGAAGGCCGCAGAAGATTAATAAAATCGGGAAGACCAGAGCGGAAAGCCCCGTTCCGTTTGTTGGACGATGGAAAGCTCTCACCCGCTCGGGGATTGCCTGCCAGAAATCGGTGGAGCAGCACGCTTATAGCGGCCCAGGGACACGTAGTCTGCATCGGATTGCTCAGGGTATGGGCCTTGACTTGGGGTGACCGGGGTGCCCTGCTAGCTCCAGCTCAGTCGCGGCCTTGAGTGGTGACGATACGTGGGCTTCGGCGGCCTCTCCACCACGGTCTGGTGCGACCTCAACAGGAGTTTCGAGCATGACAAAGTGGGCGGTCATGACCGCACCGGAGCGACCGACGGTGTCTCCGGCAGCCCAGCGATTCGCTGAGATGGTGTTCCTTGTAGCCAATGTGAGCAGTCGTACCCCCTATAAATCCATGTGGAACCTCTTTCTCTATGGATGACCATGACCTTTCCATTATCCTGTTCTGACTGTTCCCCTCAGTGCCGCTGTCTCCCCGGGCTTCCGCGCCAACAAAGCTATGATAAGCGAGCCTCTAGGGCTGCTGCTTCGCACTCGGAACGATCTAAATTATGAATGTGAAGCATAATTTTCGTAAAGGCGGTGAGTTTATAAAATACCGTGGAATGTCAGGGTTGCGATAGGAATCGGCGGCGCAAGCATGTGCGCACACAGCCTCGCAATTATGATAGTGCGCTCGTAGACATCGCGTGTATTTGAAGATCAAAGTAACACGCTCGTCCTTTCCTCGGGGCGCCCCTGCCTCATGTCAGCGTTTTCATTGTAGAGGTGCAAACTCATGCTACAGCACATCTAGACTCATGAGATCATGACCTGGTGCCTCAGATGTGGCGCTCTGTGTTGCAGCGCGTAGATAGCAGGACTAGAAGGAACGAGACGATGAATGAAAACGGAACGCCGAGTATAGCTCGATGGACCCACCAGAATCCACCATTCATTCCATAGCAGGTCAAACAAGCGGGGCCTATGACCGCCTATCAATTGCTGGCTTCCCGCGACGCTTACGGCCTCGAAACTGCAGAAGCCCAGGGTCCCTTAGCATTGAGCCACCTACCCACCCTTTGTTCGATGGAATAAAATGGGGGCAAAGCATTGTGGCACTGACACATCCGCTCTGGGGAAGCCTCGGGGGCTACGGGGGCTTTGTGCCCGGGTGGGGGAAGGTGCAGGACGGCCATCTCTGCACGACGGTGGGATCCCGCTGCTGCAGCGGAGCGCTTGGCGTGGCGTTTCACGTACGCCATTCGCATGGCCTGTCGCATTGTGCACGAGCCAGCGTGACACAGGGAGCCGCCAGCGCGTTGGGGGCGCGTGTCGGCATGCGCAGGGGGTACGAACGCTAACGTCGCCTGTTCTTCTGCATTCGTCGTCGCAGATGTTTCCAGACACTCTGACCCACGGGGTGGAGAGGGCTCTAGAGGGCTCCACATGCGCCCCTGGGTGTAGCAACTGAATTGTCTGTCCAGCTCGCAGTGGGCATCTTGTCTAGGCAAACCTTTCTCGGAGAGAGGGCAGCGCCTTATGCGGCTGTTGTGGAAAGGCTGTACGTGCTTCGCTGCAGGCTTTAAAGAAGTAGGCAGACAGCCCTCAATAGAACGGCGGCGCCTTAGGGTCTGATAGGCGTAGACTTCTGCGCACAAGAAATCGGGTGACCTGGCGCGGAATCGTAGCCATGAGCGTGATTGCAACCGATAGGGTAGGTGTGATCAAACGCACTCACCGATGACATAGCGAGCGACTCTTGCTGGGGCGCTGACTGAGCACGGCGCGTTCTCGACATTCCGAAGAGTAGATCTCGCCGTGGAAATTCGCTGTGCCGCAGCGGCGCGGTGGGAGGAAGCTCGTAGACGCAGCATCGCCTTCGCTTCGCGCGCGATCTATCAGAGCCTGTGGACATCGTTGTTCAGTCACCGCTGCGGTCAGCTGCACCGTGGTACCGACCTTCTCACCGTGACCTTCCCGAAACGCGAGACGTCTGGTCGAGCGCACTCCGTCCTGCTTCGGAGGTAGTATGGGCGATGCACAGGCCTTCGGCTGGAAACAGTGAGCGAAAAATGCGAGGACGGGGAGGATTTCCGCCGCCGAGTCGTCGCTTGGCCGACGAACACCTTCCTTGCCTGATTGAGCGGATGCCAAGGTGAAAATAGGCGCCTGTAGACGCCACAAAGAGCGCTTTGCTGGGCCTTCACGTGAACCAAGCCCAGGACAGGTGAATAGACCTCAAAAAAGGCGTAAATATTGCGTACAACGAACACATAGTGAGTACACTGGAACTCGGAAATAGAGAAACAAGACTTCAACGCTCTTCAAAGTGTGCCGACTTTACCGTCAAGAATCAAGATAGGGACAGCCTTCCCGGCCGCCCGAACTTCAAACTCTCCCAACTCCCGCTTCAACCCAGAGCATTGCCCAGGCCAGCGAGCGCCGTGAGCCACCAAACGCGGTACAACGCCTGCCAGCCCTCTTCGTTAATGACCTTCTTCGCGCAATCAGCGAGGCCAAGGTAAGGGTCCTTTTCATGTCGGAGTCTGTGTCGTACAAGGTCAACCACCGCACCCAGCTAGAAGTCGCGCTTAGACTGACCCTATCACGTCCTCTTCGGCTCCGCTGTACTCGGCGTATTCCTCGTTGGTGAGTGCGTCGTCCTCAACCTCTTGAGAAACAGAGTTGTACTCTGGCGCTGCGTGGTTGCGCTGAATGGCGAGCTTCGAGGCGATAACCTCCAAAGGACAGAGAATGATGGTACTGAAGAGGGCGACTGTGATCATGATGCCCAGCTTCCACCATGAAACGTTTTCTATGCCCGTCCCATCGCCAGACGAAACATTCGGAAGGAGGAACCGGCGAAGAGAGCCGATGAAGATAATCTTGTAGGCCAGGTGCAGGAATTGGGCTGCAAAGAGACCGGGTGTGAGATAAATGGTCCATGGTTTCCTCCGCTCCGTCGGCGTGAGGAGGACGCGCAGGGAGTAGACCGGGTTGAACCAAGGCAGGCGGTAAGGGGTTGTGATGGAACTAAAGCGTTCGGTAAGCTCGGTCGTCAGATAATGTCGGTGAATATAACGTACCGGAATGTAATAACCACAGCAGGGAGGTTCAAGAGGAGAGCTACGGTTGCGTACGCCAACGAGCCGAGGATCCCTGTGTTCGGCGTGCGGGCGCCATACCGGATTGCGTCAGTGTCAAGCGCAACGACGACGAAGACACTGAGCGCCGTGGCCTCCAACACAGTGGGCACTGTACAGGCAGTTCAAGTTCTGAATCGTGTCATGCTTGGTCTAAACGCACTAGTTCCCTTGTAGAGTCCACTCCAGCCCTATAAAGTGCATCAGCGACCTACAGCTCTCCCGCACATTTTCCTGTCGTACGCACCTCAATGCGCTTCACTCGCTTGAGCATTCCAAAGAAGGAAGTGACGATAGGACCTGTGTGAGGCTCGACATTGCCTTCGGCATCCAACTGGATCGCCTTGGGGTTGAAGTTCGCCCTTAAACGTACGAGGGCGCCGTTGAGGGGGATAGCTATCGCAAGATACACGGTCAACGATAGAACGAGACCTAGAAGTTCTAACAGCATGTTGGCAGCGATGGTGGTGGTACAAGTTCAAGAATGGGGCGACGTGTCGCCGGTACTAGGCTGCTCACTACGCAGCACAGCTCGGACGCCGTCCGCAGCGGAACCACATGGAGGCGCCCGTAGAGACGCCGCTATAGGGCCTGGACGTTGCCCTCGGCATCTTCCATCCTCTCTTGATCCTGAACCACCACCATCCCCTGTCTCTCCCGACCCTCCATCTGGCACCGCAGGCTGCGTCGCCGTCGCCGCGTCCGTTGCTCGCCCGGAATCATAAACAATTCGCTCAATGTTGGCGGTGTGCTCAACGGCCGTCGCCGTTGAGCGGCGTGAACACACTCGTCTCATTGTCTCGTATAGCGCGCCAAATGTGTCTACATATGCGCATACAATACGCGGTGCGCTGATAATCTCCTCCTGGAATATTTTGTGTGCCGTTGAGCGGGAGGGCGAATGCTGTTGATCATTCAACCGCGGTCGTCGAGCAAAGCTCATTCTTCTCACTTTTTGTCTCGATCGCTGTTTCTTTTTCGCTGAAATACTCGCGATTTTTACTCTCGGGTCTTTCAGGGATTTATTTGATGTCATCGGATAACGTCCGTGACGCTCGTCTTCGGACGCAGATGGGAGTTGTGAACATGCGATCTACAAGCTCGCCTTGTCGTATGCGAGATCGTGCTCATTCACCGAGTGCTTCACGCATCGATCGCGGAGGATATTGTGACACTCATTCCTCATCCTATCCTCATCCTATCCATGAGCAGAGACTTAGGTCTAAACTGACCTTTGGGTGCTCACGATTCCCGCAGCCTACAGCTCACGCGCTGAAGCCCAATCACCGCTCCTTCCGAATATGTGATTCGCTTCCGTACGACCTCTTGGATTCTGCGAGGCGAGTGGTTGGCAGGGCAGGCTCTACGCAAGGACAAGTTGCTGCTGCTATGAGCTTCTCTACATCCTCAACGGGACAAGATACTCCCTGGGTCGGCGTGGCGCTCGCTTTGCATAGCACATCGTCTCCGGTCAGCTTTGTTGCGTGGATGTTTCGTCAACGTGTTCTGGTGGACGATCAGGACGCCGAAGTATCCCAGCGTATGTGGCCTACAACAAGTGTTGGTGAGTTGACATGCATGCGTCTAATCGTTCGCAAGTTGCTCATCCGTGTGCCGGCAGCGTCTCCCATTATCTATGAGCCCTGCTCATGTCGGCCACAGCTGTGCGCACTCGTCACGAGTAAGAATGACGACGCTTCATATCTTCCGTCAGTGGTCGTAGCCCTTGTCGACTCCAATGGTGATCTTGTTTTTGCAGCCCGTTCGTATGTATTACCAGTCGCATACCTGTGTCGTCGACGTTGTCAGTACCCGAAGCCGCAATATATTTCTTCTATCCAACTATGTCAGTGGGCTGTTGCGCTCGCTGTGGAGCGACAATGCGCACCGTACATCTGCAGGCTATCACGACCGCGAGTCCATTGACAACGTGTAGTACAGGCCTTGACAGTCTTTGATTCTTACTTCAGTCCCTGGCCATTGCTGTTGGTCCCCACTCGCGTTGCAGCACTCTTTGTTACTGTTTTATTCAGCCACGCCGCCTGTTTTGTTTGGCTCCGAGATTAGGGTTTCCCACCTTGTTGTTCACCGCCATCTCGTTCGACCCTCCTCGAGGTTCGGTCGACTCAGCCTCTTGCCCCACATCCTATCGACCGGTAGCAATAGAAATTCGGGCAATGTCACAAACAGCAGAGATGCAGGCCAAGCAGCGAGTCAGTATTTTTCAGTTCGTCGACGTTTTGAGCGGCGTCCTCACTAGCACGCATTCTGTCCCGTTCCGTCATGTCAGAAAGCGGCCTTAGAGCACCTGAAGTTCAAGAAATCTAAGAAGCAGGTTCAAGCCTCAAGAGGTGGCTCTCCGGCACCGTCAACAACATCCTTGAACAGTCCTCAGGCCGTCCATGAGGTTCTGCCGGCGCAGTCGCGAGATGCAACCGTCTCATCGCGGTACTTCAACGCGACCCCACCCTCCGCGGGCAGGGTCCTCGTACCAAACTCGAGCCCGTTGTCCAGCGATCCACCCTATCGTGAAAATCAAGGTGTTCTCGACAGCTCCGACGACTGGATACCTGGGCTGAATCATGCCACCGTCGATGGTCGCTCGCGCTCGTCCTCCACCGTCGACCCGCTCCTCTCCGCCAGCGGATTCACGTCGAGCAAAAGACCGGCCGACGCGTTTTTGCCGCATACACCGAATGCAAACGGGCTAGCGAGCTCCATGTCACCGCCTTCGGCGAACGGGCACGATGTTGAACGTCCGCGTAAACGACAAAACCGTGGCGAGACCCCACCAAGTCCGGACCCACTTGACATCCTCAATGCCCCCGATTCCCCCCAGGTTTTGCGGCCCGGACAGCGTCGGAAACCACAGACGATAACACTGTCCACGTCTTCCGACGACTCCCTCGTCGAGTCGTCCAGAGATATCGCGGGACCGTCGACGTCGCGCTTGGTCCGTGGCGAACGTCTCGCCGCCCCGACCCCCTCCTCTTCGAGCGACCTCCTCAACACGGGCAACTTCCTCGCGTTCAAGATCAGCTATCCCCTAGAATCGTTCGCGCGTATTCAGGCCGCATGGCAGCTGAGCGGGGCCGATCAGAGCAAGGCCGCTGCGCTCCTGAGCGACCCCACCTGGCAGCCGCCGCCTCCGCCGCCTCCGAGACCCATAGCTGTGGCGACTGTGAAGCGGGCACCTGAGGCTGCGGATATGGGACGTGTGAAAGAGGTTGAGGAAGCAAACAAGGCTGAGCGTGCTCGAGTGAAGGAGATGGGGAAGAAGTCGATGATTTACGCAGGGCGAGGCCCGGCTTCCCCGGTGAAGGCGGTCGCTAGTATCGCTAGTGTTGCCACATCATCTTCCTCCACGCCTGTGCCACCACCCTCCACTCCTCCCACACCCGCCACGCCAGATAGTCCAGAAGTTGGCCGCGCGCAACCGAAACGGCTACGGAAGAAGGTCATCGAATCCGACTCCGAACCTGATTACAGGGACAGCGACGACGAGGCGAGTGAAGAGGAAGAGGAAGACGCGAACCGACAGACCGCGTATGAGTACTTCAACAGTGCTACTGCCGAGGCTCTGCAAGAATTGACAGGTTCTTCGCTGTTCTCGTCGACCTATGCATAACGACTAACAAACTGTAGGCTGCAGCGCGGAGCAAGCTAAGAAGATTGTAGAATTGCGCCCGTTCGCGACAATAGAGGACCTCATCTCGAAACTTGGCCAAGGTCGCAAGAAGGCAGGACCTGCGGGACTTAGTCCTCGCATCTTCGAGGACAGTACCGCTATCTTCGCTGGGTACGGCACGGTCGACAGCATCGTCACAAAATGCGAGAAGATCGCTGCTAGTCTTAGAGCCGAGATCGCGACGTGGACCGATGGCGAGGGCAAGGGAAAGGGACGAGAGGGTTCAACATCGTCGCGGAATTCCCCTGGCGTTTCTGAGGCCGAGGGCGCCCTGTCGCTTCGCAGCCAAGCTATCCTCTCGTCGACGAAGCTCGACTACTACATCTCTGCTCAGCCTTCAGCACTGTCATCCGATGTGCAGCTGAAGGACTACCAGATGGTCGGCATCAACTGGCTTAATCTCTTGTACAACAGACACCTCAGCTGCATCCTCGCGGACGAGATGGGTATGTCCATCCACTACGGCTTGAGATAATGCACTGACGAGGTTTGGCAGGTCTTGGAAAGACCGTTCAGGTCATCAGCTTCTCCGCACATCTCAAGGACAAGGGTAATAAGGGACCTCATCTCATCGTTGTCCCGTGAGTACAACACCACCACCCCAAACAGGGACACATGCTCACATGTATCGTCAAGGTCGTCGACGCTGGAGAACTGGCTTCGCGAGTTCCAACGTTTCGCACCCTCGATCAATGTACGAGCGTACTATGCTGGCAAAGACGAGCGACCTTTCTTGCGTCAAGAGCTGTGGGACACGCAGAAGAAGAAGGCAAACGACGACGGCTGGGAGATCCTGATCACCACATACAACCTTGCCCAAGGCGACGAGAAAGACAGGAAGTTCTTCCGCAGGGTCGAGTGGGATGTAAGTGTGTGCGCGTTTTCTGGGGACCGTCGTGCTCACATGGTTTCATAGACGTGCGTCTTTGACGAGGGTCACGTTCTCAAGAACTTCCAGTCGCAACGATACCAGGCGCTACTGAAGTACGAGGCCAACTGGCGTTTGCTACTGACCGGCACTCCTCTGCAGAATAACCTGCAAGAGCTTGTGGTATGTATCCCAGCTACGCCAGCCACGACTGCGTATCTGACGTCGTTGTCCTCAGTCTTTGATGAACTTCATCCTACCTTCACACTTCGCCAACGGTCTGGACTCGTTACGCGCTGTGTTTAAGACGAAGGGCGACTCGAAAGTCACTCTTCTCGCACAGGAGCGTGTCTCCCGGGCGAAGAAGATGATGACACCGTTCGTCCTGCGCCGGCGAAAAGACCAGGTCCTGAAGGACCTTCCGAAGAAGGTTGAGCGGATCGAGTGGTGCGAGATGACGCCGCTCCAGAAGACGATCTACAACGATGCGCTTCAGCGGTCGCGGAAGACGATTTTCGACGTCGAGGCGGAGAAGGCCGAGGCAGAGAAGGAGAAGGCGAACGGGAAGGGCGCGAAGAAGAAGACACGAGGCAACGCGCGCGCGAAGGACAAGCTGTACCTCGAGAACAGCACGAACGTCCTCATGGATCTGCGCAAGGCCGCGTCGCACCCCATGCTCTTCCGCCGCCGGTTCACCGATGACACCCTCACCTCAATCGCGAATCTTCTGCTGAAGGAACCTGATTACAGGCAGCGGAAAGCCCGGTTCGACTATGTCAAAGAGGATATGGAAGTCATGACAGATTCGGAGCTGCAGGCGTTCTGCGCGACATATAAGGTCCGTATATGCGGTCATATCATCCGCAAACTTCGGCTCATTTCCTCTCTAGTCGACGCGGAAATTCTTGCAGAGCGAAGACTGTTACCTGCAGGCCGGCAAGGTCAAGGTCCTGTTGAAGCTTCTAGAGGGTTACCGGGCGCAGGGGCGGCGGGTGTTGATATTCTCTCAGGTACGTGACATGCGCGCGCCACGGCCATTGGACTCGTGCTGACGTCGCCCCGTAGTTCACCCAGATTCTGGACATCTTGCAGAGGGTGCTGGAACACCAGAAAGTCAAATTTGTCGTGCTCACCGGCTCTACACCTGTCGATGCACGGCAATCCTTGGTCGACGAGTTCACAGAGGACGAGTCGATACAGGTCTTCTTACTGTCCACTAAGGCTGGTGGGATGGGTATCAACCTCACTGCTGCCAGTGTCGTCATCATGTGAGTAGTCTGTCAAGGGGTTCTAGTGGCTGTCCTGACGTTTGTGACTAGGTTTGACCAGGATTTCAACCCTCACAACGACAAGCAGGCGCAAGACCGAGCGTACCGTATCGGTCAGAAGCGGGACGTCGATGTCGTCAAGCTCATCACCAAGGGCTCGATAGAGGAAGACATGCTTGAGCTGGGCATGACGAAGCTGGCTCTAGACGAGGCTGTCGCTGGCGAGGAGGGCGAGGAGAAGGTCGAGCGCGAGATGAAGACGTCGCTCATGAACGTCGTTCGCAAGAAGCTAGAGGTGGAGCCTGTAGAGGTCGACGACACGAAGATGGACGTAGACGAGTCATAGCGAAGGGGATCCGTGCTCATATCTAATCTTTGTTTCCCTCACAGTCGTGTACTGCATTTGCCATTATTTGTATATTCGCATTACAATCATCCTGCATCACCCATCCAATCCAAATATCATAGGTTTCTAGTTGAACACGCTCAGCCCCCTAATCATCCTGTCTATGCTCGTCCGGAAGTACTCGTTGTCGATGCCGCTCTCCTTTGAGTCCATCTGCGTGAGCGGATTCCGCACGACGTACTCGAGGAAGGGGCCTGCGTATATCTGGCGCATGACGAATCGCAGCGAGTCGGCGTTGGGGTCGCTGAGCATGATGAACTTGTAGCCCGAGAGAGTCTCGTACAGGTGGAGCTTGTACGTGGACGTCCGGTAGTTGACGAACCCCTCGTCCCTAAGCCCCTGTGATTCAGCTGCACATACCACGCAAGAAAGAGGGGATGCCTTACTTTCCAGATATCTTCTTGACCATGTTTCTTAGCGACAACACGACACCGTATACGAGCTTGGCCTCCTCGTCGAACGGGAGCCCGGCGTTCGCCGGCACCTGCTGCGTTGCGCCTGGCAGCGGTGTGCGCGGGACCTCGTCGTTCACGGCAACGATGATGCCAGACGAGGACATCAATGTGTTGCGCGGATTCGTGTCAAGGGCGGCGCCGTCCTTCCGCGGGTAGATCTGGTGCGACACCGCGGGCAGGATGCCGCCGCCCTCGTTCGCGACGCGAGGCGGCTTTGTCCTGTGCCAGTCGTGGTAGTACACGCATGCGCAGTGCCTACGCTCGCAGCTGTCAAACTAACGGCTCCCTGAGTCTGGCGGGGCAACACACCTGTCGTAGATGTACAGACTGTAGATGGTCATGATGGCGCGTCTCGGGTTGCCTGGCCTTGGTAGCAACTAGGGACGAGGTCACGCAGTCTAGCGAGGATATCTGAACAAAGCTGATATGTTCAATATTCTGTCCAAGCAGATGAACGCTGTCGAAGGTACCGACCTTTGGTTGCTGGACGTCTGCCTCCAAGCTATACAACTGCCGTAACGGGAACTCGCTGTTATGGGCGCTTCGGACTTGGCAATGTCAATCGTTTCGCGCGGAGGACTTGCACAAGACCACAGCTCATCCTCAGCTCAGGCTGCAGATCACTCTACCCACAATTGTAGCAGGCACGATTCAGCGAACGCTCAAGGGCATGCAATTCGAGGTGATTGCGAAATGTCCCATCACAAATGCTAGGGTGTCTAGGATGAGGCTGGCTCGTGAGTCGTGAACGCTTTCATGCCATGTCCCAGGGCTGACGCCACATCTTGACTGCGTTAGATGGGACAACTATGCTGCCTACTTTTATGCCTGTGGCTACACAGGCAGCCATTAAGGGGCTTACGCCGCAGCAGGTCGAGGCTCTGGGTATCAATCTTATCCTGAACAACACCTACCACCTCAACCTGCGCCCCGGGATCGAAGTCCTCAACGAGGCCGGAGGTGCGCACAAGTTCCAGGGGTGGAGGCACAATCTGCTCACGGTACGTGGCACGTTACTGTCATTGCGCTGTTGCACTGACCCGCAGGTCTCTGTCTAGGACAGCGGTGGGTTCCAGCTTGTATCTCTGAATAAATTTACGCAAATCACGGAGGAAGGCGCACTCTTCGAGAGCCCCTTCGATGGGAAGCCTACGATGCTCACGGTGAGCTCATCTCAACTATGTATTGTGCCATTGATTCGCTGACTTACTGCGTTCCAGCCGGAAGAGAGTATTTCAATACAACATGCAATCGGTGCAGACATTATCATGCAACTGGACGATGTGGGTAAGATTCAGACATTCTCAGCCTGTTAAAAGCTGACTTCTACCTCTCATCCAGTTTCGAGCCTGACAGTTGGTCCTCGTGTCGGCGAAGCGATGTGGCGGACAATACGCTGGCTCGACCGCTGCATAGAGCACCACGAAAAGTCCGGGAGGGCAGACAGGCAGAACCTCTTTGCTATCGTGCAGGGCGGCCTCGATCCCGACCTGCGGGACATGTGCCTCGACGAGATGATCGCACGCAAAGACAGAGTCGCGGGCTACGCCATCGGCGGACTTAGTGGTGGAGAGGAGAAGGGTCAGTGTGCCATGTCTGCCTTCGTATCTGCGGGCTCACTCCAAGGCTTCTCCGCCAGACGTGTTTTGGAGGGTGTGAGTGGACCCTCAGATGACGTGACGGCTCGCTGACGGCGGCGGGCTCCCAGTATCAAGCAGTGTGCAGATAAGCTCCCCGCGGACAGGCCACGGTACTCCATGGGAATCGGCTTCGCCGAGGACCTGCTCGTGTGCGTCGCCCTCGGCGTCGACATGGTCAGCACCACACACCTCGCATGCATTTCCCAACTGACTTCTATCTGCAAAACAGGCCGACTGCGTGTTCCCGACGCGGACAGCGCGCTTCGGCGTCGCACTGACGTTCAAGGGCCCGCTGAACCTGCGCCTCAAGAAGCACGAGGGCGACTTCAGCCCGATCGACGCTGCGTGCCCGTGTCCGACGTGCAGCGGCGGCACGTCGCGCGCGGCGCTGCACCACATCCTGACGCTCGAGACCGCGGGAGCACACGGTGCGTGTCTGCGCATGCATCACAGTGCGTGCGGGCGTGCTGAACACCGCCTTTTGCAGCCGTGACGCAGCACAACCTCGTGTTCCAGGCGCAGCTCATGGGGCGCGCGCGCGACGCGATCGTGCAGGGCTCGTTCCCCGCGTACCTCAAGAGCTTCTTCGCGACGTACTTTGGCGACAGGGGCTACCCGGAGTGGTGTGTCAACGCGCTGCGCAGCGTCGGTGTCGACCTCTTGGAGGGGCAGGAGAACGTGAAGACGCTGCCGGGCAATGCCAGCAGCTGGGACAGGCCCGAGTAGAGATAGTACGAGGTATATACAGCGAAAGGTAAAGCAGCGTAGACGAGACAGACCCCACTATCGCCTGCCCTTCCTGCCCTTGCCCTTGTGCGTCGGCCGCGCGTTCTTCTCCTTCCTGCGCTCTGCGACGCCGCGCGCCTTGCGGATCTGGTCGACGGTCTTGAGCTCGTTCTTGACGCGCCCCAGCGGCTTGCCCGCGAAGCGCGCGCCCTTGCGCCCGCGGCCCTGCGCGGCAGGCGGCGCGTCCGCGCCGCGCGCCTCGGCCTTCTTCTTGAGCTGGCGCGACTTGCGCTCGTAGTCTTTGTCGAGCTTGTTGAGGGGCTTCGCCTCCTGCGTCGCGGTGTGCTTCCACTTGCGCCCGCCCGCGCCGGTGCCGCCGCGGCGCGGGGCGCCCGCGGCCTCCTCCTCGCCTACGCGTGGAAGCGACACGCGCGCCTTGGCCTTCCACTCGTCGAAGCGGCCGCTGCGGTACGTCGCGGGGAGCTTCACGCCGCTCTCGGTCTTGACGAGCTTCACGTTGTCCGCGCCCTCGCCCGTGCCCTTGACGAACTTCTTCTTCGTCTTGTCCCACCGCATCTCGCGCCGCTTGCGCTCCTGCAGCCCGTCTTCGTTGCCGAGGTCGAAGCTGACGTTTTTCGCTTGCTCGGCGAAGGTGGCACCGTCGCGGAGGGAGTAGCTACGAAACGAGTGAGCACAGCTGAGACGATGAGGGGCTGGTTGACTCACCCTTTCTCCGTGTTGGCATCTTTTTGGTAGTAGGACATGTAGTACTCCGAGTCACGGTGGCTGCCTTTCTTGCTCTTCTTCTCGCCTGAGTCGAATACAGCCTGTGCAATCGTTGAGCAAAATTCCTGACACGAAGAGACCCGACCTTACCGCAATCTCCGCCTCGTCCGCCATCTCGACCTCGCCGTGCTGCTCCTCGGCCTCCTCCTCAGAGTCCTCCTCGAGCATCGCCGCCGACGTCGACGCCGTCTGCTGGCGCAGCGCGGCCTTGCTGAGCGCCTTGCGGCGCTGCTTCATGAGCGCGGCGGTCTCCGCGTTCCCGCGCGCGCCGATCTCGAGCACGGTTTCGGCGGGGCGGAACGCGTTCACGGCGAGCAGAATCTGCTTGCGGCGGCGCTGCTCCTCGAGGCGCGCGGCGACGTCCCCTGAGGCGCGGCGCAGGAGCACGGGGTGCGGCGTCGCGGTCGCGCCGACGAGGCCGCTGCGCGGCTCCTTCGACAGCGCCTTGGCGCGCGCGTAGCTCGCCTGGCTCGCCTTGCCCTTGCTGCGCTCGTACATGCCGTGGCCCTTGCGCATGACCTCGCGGAGCGGCGCGAGGCTGTGGTTCTCGTCGTCGAGCTTGCGGAGGAACTCGGCCTCCTCGTCGAGCCGGTCGCGGTCGAACGGGCCCAGGACGAGCGTCTCCGTGTACGGCTGGTCGCCGTCGCCCGCGACGTCGCTCTTGAGCGGCCGCCCCAGGAAGAGCTGCAGGTCGAGCAGGTACGGCAGCTCCGAGTTGGTCACGAAGGACCACGCCCAGCCGGTGCGGCCTGCACGTGCGGTACGACCGACACGGTGGACAAACACACGGGCGCCCTGCGGGAAGTCGTAGTTGACGACATTCTCGAGAACAGGGATATCGATACCACGTGCAGCGACATCGGTGACGACAAGGATGTTGGTGTACCCTCTGCGGAAGTGATCCATCTGCTGGGAACGCGCTGTCTGGTCAAGAGAACCGTAGATGTGGGACACAGCATAGCCAGCGGTGCTCAGGAGGTTGGTAAGGTATTCGACGTGGTGCTTTGTCGCAGCAAAGACGAGGGTTTGGTGCGGCGCGGTGACGAAGTCCGAGTACTTGGCTTTTGCCTTGCCTTTGCCCTTTTTATCCGTGCTCTCGTCGTCCCTCTTCTTGTTGCTTCCCAGAGGCACGCCAATAACGTCTCGCAGAAGAACAAGCAGCGAGGCGTCCTTTTCTGCCTGCTTCACAGAGAAGAAGGCCATGCGGAGGTCGGAGCTAATCTTGCTCTCGGCATCCAGACGGACGAGCTTGGGGTTCTCGAGGCCGGCTTTGGCAAACTCGACCAGCGATTTGGGCAGCGTGGCTGAGAAAAGGAGAGTTTGGCGGGAAGCGGGAAGTCGGTGCAGAATCTCCGTCAGAGCCGTCTCGAAACCCATCTCGAAGAGGCGGTCCGCTTCGTCGAACACGACATATTGGATCGACTTGAGGTCGAGGTTCATCTCGACGATGAGGTGCAGCAGACGTCCAGGGGTCGCAATAATGCTGTCCGAACATGTGAGATGAAGCACGGGGTTGACTTGGCAGGCACGTACACGTCGGGGTTGCTCGAGATCATCTCAAACTGCTCGTCCAAACCCTCACCACCAACAACAAGACCCCACCGCAGGCCCTGGCCCTTTTTCGAGTCTTCCTCGCCCTTGTCTCCGGCATGGTCGCCCTCTCCAGCATGGTACCCCCGCGCGAGCTCCTTGCCGACCTTGAGGACCTGCAGGGCGAGTTCACGGGCAGGCAGCAGGATGAGCGCACGCGCACCAAAGGCTGTCGAGTGCCTCCCGCCGAGTCGCTGTACGAGGGGAACGAGGTATGCAAGAGACTTTCCGGAACCCGTCCGTGCCATCCCAACGAGGTCGCGTGGCGGGTTCGTAAGGAGCGCAGGGATGGCCAGCCGTTGGATGGGCGTCGGAATGCGGAAGCCCTGCAATGTTAGAGATCGTAGGAGCCAGGGATACAGGCCTGTGAAACGTGTCAGAGGGACGAGCGGGGAACCCAGGGGCAGCGCGACGCACCCATGCTCTGGAAGCTGCCTCCGCCGACCTCTCCCTTAACAATCTTGGCCTTGCCCTTTGTCTTTTTCAGCAGCTCCGTGCCATCCTTGGTGTTGCGCTTTGCTATCGACTCGCGAATGATCTCCTGGAGGCCCTCCTCGGTTTCGTCATCCTCGGCAGGATTGGCAGCTGCCGGGCGGGGTCCGCGAGAGGACGAGTCTTTGCGCCGCTTCTTGCCAGTGAGAGCAGAGGAGATGTCGATGTCAGAGTCCGAGTCCGAGGCGTCCTGGGCGACGAGCTCGACGTCTGACCAGTCGTCCTCCGCGTCGTCTGCGTCGCGCTTTCGCTTTTGAGGGGCCATGCGGGCTGGAGCGTTGGAGGGACGAGAGCAATGAGCAGCCAGGAAAATCTGGCAGCAATTGTTCCGCGGCGTCGTCCTCAGATCCAGATCGGGCCCCCATCAATGATCGCTGATGCCGACGCTCAGCATCGGGCGATCGTAGGCGCCCACCGCTCGACACACTCGTCGATGACCTCCTCGCCTTGGATGCGTATCACATCATATCCCCCTGCTTGCGGACCCTTTTAGCCTGGCTTGATATTACGACGGTGCAGATAGTGACCGAGAAACAGCGAATTCCAAAAATACAAGCAAGTTCTAATCCTGCCACAAGAGCTAGCTACAAGACACATGAGAGATATCAACAGATGAGGGGTGCCACGCGGGTCAGATGTATACAAAAACATGGAGGGTATAAACCATGAACGAATCCTTGCGAGGGAATGAACAGAAGCACCGTCGTGACTAGGCGTGTGCCACAGGGACGTCCTACAACCGCAGGGCGGGGGCTATGTCAACGAGAAGCTCGTCACCGCCATGCAGCCGAGCCACGCCATCTCGACGGCCGCGCGGCCGATCGGCGTGAGCACGACGTTCTCCTCCTCGGGCACGTCGGCCTCGCTCGCGGGCGCGCGCGGCGGGGCCTCGCTCGGCATACACAGCCCGAGCTTCTGCAGGCCCTCGGGCAGGAACTCGATCCCGCGCTCGCGCCCGAAGCAGTGGCCGATGACGATGTCGTCCAGGCGCTGCTCGCGGATCGACGGCGGCGGCAGGCAGCGCGTCGCGTCGTGCAGCGAGCCCGTGATCGAGAGCCCGAACGTCGGCACCCGCACGCCCGTCTCGCGCAGGTCCGCGTACGACACCAGCCGCGCGATCGCCTTGAACGAGCGCAGCGAGATCTGCCGGTCGCGCTCGTTCAGCGTCATCGACGACGCCGTCGCCAGCGAGCGCGTGTCCGCCCGCGCACGCTTCTTGTGGTCGCCCTTCTTGTCGTGCGTCTTTTCGTCGAACGGCACGTAGTACACGAGCAGGTACTGCCGGTCCTCGACGGCCACCGTGCACTGCTTCGGGTCCTCGGCGCTCTCGCTCGACGCCGAGTCCGTCTCGCCCGGCCAGAGCGGCAGCAGCATGTACAGCGCGTCCGCCGGCACGTTCTCGAAGATCGTCGTCGTGTTCGGGTGTTTCGGGCGCTTGCTCTTGCCCGACGTCGACTTGTGCGGCACGCGCGCGGTCGGGAGGAGGCCAACGTCCTTGAAGGACTCGTTGAGGTTTTGGATCACGCGCTCGCGCTCCTCCTGCTTCGACCGCGGCGCCATCGTCAGCCACGGCGGCGTGTAGTTCCCCTCGCGCGGGAGCGCCGGGGCGATCGTCGCCTGCGGCACCTTCGAGCTCGCCTTTGATGAGCCACCGAGGAGCTTGCGGCGCAGCGCATTCACCAGGCCGTGTGACGCTGGCTCCTCCGCGCGACGGTGGTCAGGGCGTATGCGCATGTGCTCCAGGTACGACGAGTCGACCGTCGCGAACGCTTCCGCGTGCGACGTCCGCGGGGGCGAATCCTCGTCGTCTACGTCGACAGAACTGCGTCGGCTCCGCGAAGTGATGGTCGTCGCGGACGGGCTTATGAGCGTGGAAGTACGGTCAGTCGTCGTGCTTCCTTCGCCCTGTGAGAACGAGCTGTCGCCAGAGACACGGATTGTCTCCGAAGCATCGTTGCTCGACGACGACAGCGCGGACGTATGGTTACGTGTGGTCTTCTGCACATTTGAAGAACTCGACGGAGGGACCGTTGGCGTTCTGGAGGACGAAGACTCCGCCGGCGCGGAGCCACCCCTGGTAATAGACGGCGGACCGCGCTGATCACTGACATAGCCCTCGCTCTGCGATCCGTCTGCAGGGGCTCGAGGCGTGGTAGGCCGACTCCGTGTCGAGACCGTGCTGGAGATCATCGTCCGGGTCTGCGAGTACGACGTCGAGGTGCCCATCGTGCCGACGTCCTCGAGCAGCCCGTGTGAGTTTAGCCGGCTCGTCGTCCGCGTGCTCGTGTACTGCTCCTGCACCTTCTTGTTCGCGAGCAAGATGCTGATGCTCGTGTGCATCGGCTGCTTGTGCTGGCGGTGCGCGCGGCTGAACAGGCTGTGGTTGCGGAAGATCGAGAACGCGATCGCGCGCGAGTGTTTGTGGATGACCGAGCCCGGCCCGCCGAGGGTGTTGCCCTTCGAGTACGGGTCCGCGATGTGGCGCACATTCAGCCGTTGCTGCGGTGCTTTCGACGGATGGTCAGCTGTTCAATTTGCTTAGCATTCAGCGGATGGCATCAGAGTCACCAGGCACTCACGATTCATCTTAACCCTGTCCACCTTGAAACGGCCGACATGCGCCTGCCGCCAGAGTTCTTGCGTCCCGGGCTGCATGTTGTGATGCTTGTTCTCTACCGCCGCAGTGGTCGCCAGGGGCATGCGATGCGGTCCACGGCCATCGGTGGACTCCGGCTTGAAAGTCCATTCGCCCTTTCGAGACTTGTACTCCGGATCCCAGGCGTGAACGTGGCGAACGAACGCATCGTCACCGCTGCCGACCGTAGCTGTGCTCGGTCGTCGATGAAAGGCGGCATCCCACGCAGCGCCTAAGCCACCAGGTTCGCCGCCTACAGGCTCGCCGGGGCGACCCCCTTGGATGTACGACGGAGCGCCGGAGGACCAAGACTTGCGACCCCAGTTGTCCTTGTTGCCGAGAATATAGCCCACATCGTACTCCCCATATTGGTACACCGGGTCTTCCGTCGGCGTGGGTTGAGACAGCGCCTGAGCATGGAACTCGGCGTTCTGCAGGCTGTTCTGGACATCCGGATACATAGTGCTTGCCGTAAGATCATCGTCGACGCTGCGACTGGCTCTCCGCGCGGTCACTGTGGCGGCGCTGTCCTCCCTGCTTCGAGTGACGCCGGGCGGGCCGTCGCGCACAGGTAGAGTCGGTATATCCCATGGAAGGCTGCCCTTCCTTGGGACGGATAGGGTGGGAAGGGGACGGTCGCCATCGTCGAACTGTTCGTCCTCGTGATCCTGGGTGATATGAACGGGCGATACGGATTCCATATCGTCGTCATCATCCAGGATACTGAGGTTGGAGCTCGCATGCCGAGAATCAGAGCCGTAATGATCAAAGCTGCCACCGCCAAAGGTGTGCTGGGACGCTGTGTCTGACACGGGCGGGTCGAGGGCGGCGGCGGCCCCGATACCATGAGGAAGGTCCAATTCGACATCCGTATCGAACTCAGCAACCTCAGCCTCATCTTGGTCGATCTCCGAGTCGTCGTAGATGCCGTCCGATGCAGAACTACCGCCTGGTGAAAGCTCAAGTTGTGTGGACGAGGAAGAGGCGACGGCATTCGAGGCATCGGTCGAAACGACGGGAATGTATGTGTTCGTTGGCAACGACGGTCGTCGGGAGCCATCGTCGATGGCGCGCATCTTGGACCGAGTTTTGCTTCTAGCTGCGTCATCTTCGTCCTCGTATTCGTCGTCCCCCTCGTCCGGATCGACAACCTTGGGCGCGCGGGACCTGTGTCTCCCCGAGGAAGTACTGGAGACAGACGGTCGGGGCGTTCGGTCGGCACTACCGGGGACGCGTGTTAGCGGACTGATCATGTCGGTAGTATCTGTTAACTGTGGAGGGGGCGGTGGTCGGGCAGCGCCGAAGGTGAAAGTGGATAGACCCGAATAGATGTCTTCATTATAGTGTGGCGAAGACGATACGTCCGCCGACGCCGTCGGATGGGAAGGGGGAGCGGGCAGGCCAACGCTCCTTGGCGACGGCGGAGGATATAGTATGGCAGGAAGGGATGGACGCTTGGGATCAGCTACGGGCGGAGTGTTGCTGGGCCGACGTTGTGTTGCGCGCGACTGAGGATAGGGCGATGTGCGCACAGCGTTACCGCTACGTAAGGCAGCCATCGGATTTAGTACAGACTTTGGGTACGACGTGATGAGAGGCAAGAGGCTACGCACTGGCCAGAGAGAGACCGTTTCCTCAACGACTGGGTGCTCATACCCGGATCCTCTTCCTGAGGCCAAGCCATGATGGGCCGGCCTATGAAGGACCGCGCGGTCTCTAGCGCACGGTCCGCATCCTTTCCCAGGTCAGAAGATGCGTGCATGGACTGCGCAGAAGCCGAGCTGCTAGAAGTAGTAGAGGCCTGGTCGTCAAGAGACATATTGGCAGTGAGTTGGGGATCTAAGGGCGCTAGCGGGGTTCTGCGAGGAGTGGGCGGTGTCGAGGCGGGAGAGGCGACGACGAGGACAGGAGTAATAGAGGGAATACTGGTGCGACGGTAAGATATAGGTGAGGACTTATTAGATGTAGCAGGTACGTTGTCCGGAGGTCTCTCGCGTTTTGATAGCAGCATGGAGGCCGTTCACGCGCGAAAAATACGACTGAGCAGCTGCCCGAGGCTAGAGAAGGCGGGTGTGCGAGGGCGGCGGTGAAACAGAGTGCGGTGGTCAGCTCGCAGGTCGCGCAGATGTAGGAGGAGACAAGGACATGGAGAGAGCGGACGAAATTGCGGACACCGTCGCAGGAAACAGCAGCGCGCGTGACCCCTGTGACGGCTCGTCACAACGTGCTTCCCGGATCGAGAAACAAGGGGTTGCCACGTGGATCTGAAACGACCTCCCCGATCAGGCGCCCCCTCGGCCCCATACAGTAGTCCTCCTCGACGCCCGACGCCCGAGTCGACGGCGACGGCGACCAGCGTGTGGCGACACACCCGTCAGGCAGCGTCGAGGACGTGAGGCGCAGCGTGGGCGCCGATCTGCGAAGCAGCCGACTCTCAGGCCTCAGGGTCGCAACAGTGCGCTCTGCGCGTTGTCACCCGTCCAAACAAGACGCGAGCCGCGTCTCCGAACCTCGCTTCATCCGCGGAGGGCACAAAGTGCTCGCCCCGGCGTCCACATGTTTTGATGGCCCCCGCGCGTCCGATTGGCGGTCCCACATATGCGCAAACACAACACTTTCCTTATTTAGCCCAAGGCGCTCCTAATCTGTCCACCGTTGGAGCCACTGGGCTTCAGTCGCCCGACGGTGGCCAGCAGTCCTGTGCCCGAACGTCATCCAATTCTCGCAAGCAAACTAGGCGCGGCGTACTGACGGTCGGCGGAAGCACCTGCGGTAACCAAAGGCCGTCGCAGGGTCATCCGCCCATTCGCCGGAACGCCACGAAGAAAGCCGAACAGCTTCGCGGCCAACCCGTCACATCTCCCGCTGGAGCGAGTCGGCGGCCGCAGAAGTCCTCGCAGAGATCTTTCGAATTCGTCTCAGGTCTCCCGCAACTGACCACCGAATCTCGGTAGCCTTGCTCTCATCAGCGTCTGGGTATACTGACTCGCCCTAGCCATCGATAGCTACGGGAAGAAACATTCAGCGACATCCGACTTCGCCGGTGGACAGATGGCACCTCTCCCTTGAGACATACGAGCATGAAGCAGAAAGGCACCGTTAGTCACGAAGAGCCGAACGCGCTTCACGTCTTCATTGAATTACCACATGCTCATGGCTGCATTTCTACCAAGCGCGGGTTCGGAGGGGAGCCGCTATGAACGCCCCATATTACGTGCGACGCCAGTCGCGATAGACAAAGTACATCGGCTTGCAGACAGCATGGCTGATACGTACAATTCTTCGAAACTGACAACGAGATGTCCGTCTACGGCCCCTCCGTCGAGAGACACAGAAGCTCCACTCCATGTGCAGCTCAGCGACTCGGACATTCCTCCACTCAAACTTCAGATGACGGCACCCAGGCGGCGTTGGTGAACACTGGGCGGAGGCGTCTGCGCAGTCTCGTTCTACAAATTAGCCCCACATTCCTCCGGAGGTTGCAGAGTGCCCCTCGGGGCTCGCAGCTGTTGCACGTCGTGCTCTTCCGCAGTGCGGCCTCCTGCTGCGTCCCGGACGGCGAGGGAGAAGACGTGGGCGCCAAGCGCAGACGTGACAGAGCCCGGTTGTGTCATACGGTTACAGCATGTGCTGGGCGCCAACGGCCGCAGCGCACAACCCTACCTTTACCACCGTCACGATCCTCTGCAAACATGTCTTGGGCAGGGTATGTCCCCCTCTTCGCCCGTGGCATCCGTCTTCACCATGTCCGCACAGCTTCAAGAAGTCTATGAACCGCGCAGGGACGACCGTGCGTACGCTTTGGACCAGGGCGCCTCGCCGCCCGCCCGCTGCACACCACTGACCGCCCCGCCCCCGTGTCCAGCTGCTGCAAAAGACAGGCCAGATCGAGCGCACGATCGACCGGGAGTTCACGGACGAGGAGGTCAAGTACAAGACGTGCGTGCCGCATGCCGTGCGTGTGCCCGGGCGACGCTGACGGCGCGCGCAGCTACGAGAAGGAGTGCCAGGCGCTGCAGAAGGACAGCAAGGCCTTCATCGACGCCATGCGAGGTGTGCACGCACGCCTGGTCAGCCCGCGGCCGCTGCTCATGTATCCGCACCAGCAATGACCGCTGCGCAGGCACGCCTCGCGGACACGATCGACGTCTTCTACGGCGCCGCCGACAAGACATCGGAGGGCGCCATGGCCGCGCACGCCTACAAGCGCAGCGTGGAGGAGCTCGACACAGGCATTGCGCGGGAAATGGTGCGTGCCCGGCGCCCGTCTGTGCGCACGCCCTCGGACTTAGACGGGACGATCGCAGGATGCCCCATACAGACAAACGATTATGGAACCCCTGGGCAAGATGAATGCGTACTTCCCCATAGTGAATGAGCACATCAGCAAGCGAAACAAGAAGGTGACGTCGAACATGAATGAAGACCCGACCACATATTGAAGTTATGTCCGATAGCTTCTCGATTACGACGCGGCACGCAGCAGACTCAACAAGCTTATCGCCAAGCCCAGCGAAGACCCAACAAAGCTGCCCAAGGTGCGTTCCCCCCTCGGCCCGCGACGCCTCGCTTTGCGACACTCAGCCCGCGTGCACAGGCGCAACAAGAGCACGACGACGCCAAGGAGGTCTTCGACATGCTCAACGAGCAGCTCATCGCGGAGCTGCCGCAGCTGCTCGAACTGCGCGTGCCGTTCTTCGACCCGAGCTTCGAGGCCATGATCCGCATGCAGTGCAAGTTCGCCGAGGAGGGCTACGACAAGCTGAGCGCCGTGCAGCGCTACTTTGAGGACAGCGTGCGCGACGACTACGCCGCGGGCCAGCTCGATGCCCAGGTCGAGGGCGTCCTGCAGGAGATGCGCGAGCTCTCGATATGCGGCGCGAGTTGAGCGGCTGCGCGGACCCAGACGACTGTAGCACTACATAGCAGACCCTACTCTTTGGATTACCTTCGCACCACACATCCTGGACGTAATACACATTTGCCTTCTCTCGCACAAGGGCAAAGCCGCTTTTCATTGCACAAGGTAGGACCGAACTCTAAAAACATCACACAAACCCGGCAACAATGCTAGAGAAAAACTGGAACAAGACAGTGGACCTCATTGTCCTTAACCTACCGAAAACATCTGATGCACACAACACCCGCTCACGACAGCCGCCCCTCGAGCGACCCTTTCGCGGGCGGCGGTGCTATCCGCGCATCGAGCGCCGCGCCTCCCCCGCGCCCCTTCTTCGGACCCGGGCGTGCGGGCAGGCCTCTCCCGCGCGCGGGCGGCTCGTCTGCGGGCGCGCGGCCCTGCTTCGCGCGCGGCGCCGCGGGGCGCGGAGGCGGCGGAGCGTCGCTCATCCGCGAGAGCAGGTCACCGTGCTCGGACACGGGCGCCGGGGCGGCGTCGCTGATGCGCATGAGCAGGCGCTGCGCGGGTGCTGGCGGCGGAGGTGGCGGCGGCGTCGCAGACCTTGGCGGCCCCGATGAGCGTGCGTTCGACGCTGCTGCGCGGCGCGGAGGGCCACCCGCGCGAGGCTCTGCCGCTCGCGGCGCTGGCTCTGGCGGCATGCGGTGGGCGATGGGGCCAGAGTACGACGGCGGCAGGTCCGCCGCTCGTTGCGCCCGCGGCGAAGGCGGCGAGCGCCTCGCGTCCCAAGAGGCAGCGCGGTAGGGGTCGCCTTGCACTCTGACCGGAGGCTGCACAGCCGAGGGCCTGCCGCGGGGATAGTCTTCGTAACGCGGGCGGCGCGCCACAGGCGGATCCCAGTCGTCCTCACGGGGCCGCTTCCTGTTCGGCGACGGCGGCTCGCGATAGGAGCTCGTCGGCGGGGAGTACTGTCCGCCGAGCCGCTCGGGAGAGGGCGTGTACCTTCGCTCGCGAGACCGCGAAACTGGGGAAAGCGGCGGGGCGTAGTGTGCCATGCGTCCTCTGAAATCTGGGGGTGTCATGGCGCGCGGCGGACCATTGTACCCCCTGTAAGGGCTCTCGTCTCTGGCCGCCGAGATGACCATGCCGTCGTCATCCCAGCCGCCAACCGGCGGTGCGTAGTTTTGTCTGTCTCCCAACGGCTCGACACGCCCATGCGGCGGCTGATAAACTGGACGCGGATCCGCGACAGCGCGACCCTCGCCGGCCGGCGCGGGTGCCGCAGGCGCGACCTGCGACATGGAGCTCTTGCGGCTGTCTTGACTCGGGGGCCGCACCGCAGAGCGGTCACCATTTGCGTTCGTGCGCGTCTGCTCGCGCGGCATGTTCGCCTTGCCCCTGCTCGCCGTGGGAGCCGGCGGCTTTGGGGGCAGGGCGTGCGTTACGGTCGTAGGAGACCGGCTGACCGCCGCGCGCGGAGCTGGCGCGGGCAGTGTGGGCGCCGCCTCCGTAGTGGGCGACGGGCTTGGTTCGGGCTTGATCGTGACAGCGTTCTGCTGTTTCTTCTTCTTCTTGCCCCCCTTCGCGTTCGCCGGGGCCGGTTTCGCCTGCGACAAGTCCGCGTCGGAGGCAGCATTCGACGTGTGCGCGCTGGGCGCGCGCGACGCTGATGCATCCTGGGGTGGCAGTACAGGTTTTCGCTCCTCCGCTAATGCCGCAGGCTGCGTATACCTGTTCCTGACGATCCTGGATGAAGGCGGTTTCTGCGGGACCCCTGAGGCGTTTGTGGGTGTCGGTGTAGCGGCGGTGTGCGTTGCGATCGCAGATGACTGGACACGAGGCGGACCAGGCGACGGGACATTGTCTTCCGAGACCGTGGCTCTCGACTGTACCTGCCTGTCAGCAGGTGCCCTCTGAGTGTCCGCGCGGTCCGAAGTGCGGTCGATCGCAGCCGAGGACGACGCGGCCATTGGAAGCGAGGACGGTGCGGAGCCGGAGCCGTCCTGTGAACCTGTCTGCCGGACCTGGAAGTAAGGGGCAGCAGTGACCTGGGTTCGGATGTCATCCTGCGGGTACATCAGTGCGCCGGTAAACTGCGCAGCGTTCGAGTCGCTTTGAGTGGCGACCGATCGTGCGCCTGGGGCCGGTGAGGCTAAGGCTTGGGGCAGAGCTCGATTTGGCACGATATGGGCGAGAACCGTCGCAGCTTCGTGAGACGGTGAAGCGCGGTGGGGAGGAAGCTGTGGAGATGGCGCGAGGGGCTGCGGACGTTCTGCTGCCATTGTAGCGGCGTTACGCTTGACGTCTTCCTCAGCTTTCCGTCTGGCGAGTTCTTCCAGAGCCCTTGCTCGAGCTTGTTCCTCAGCTTCGGCCCTTTCCCGTGCCTGTCTCTCCTGCTCTTCGCGTTCGCGAATAGCCTGCTCGCGTGCGGCCTCTTGTCTCTTCTTCTTCATCTCTGCTTCGACACGGGCGCGCTCTTCCTCAGCCTTCCTGATCTCCAGTTCCGCCGCACGACGCGCAGCCTCCTCCGCCTCGACTCTGGCCTGCTCGACCTTGCGCCGCTGCTCTTCAAGGGCCTTGAGCTCATCTTGCTTGCGCTTTTCAGCTTCCGCTGCGACACGAGCTTCTTCTGCGGCCTTTGCCTTTTCGCGCTCGTCCTCCTCGATCTTCAAACGGTCAAGCCGTTCCTGTTCTTGACGCTTAGCTTCCTCGCGCTGCCGCTCTTCTTCAGCTCTCTTCAGCTCTTCCTGCTTCTTCGCAGCCTCGGCCTCAGCACGCGCCTTCTCTTCCGCTGCCGCCTGCTCTACCTCGCGGCGGCGCATCTCCTCAGCCCGCTCCCGCTCCTGTTCTGCGGCACGCACAGCCGCACGCCTGCGCTCGTCCTCCTCCAGCGCGACGGCGCGCTCGCGATCACCCACGAGCCGCTGCTCGCGACGCTCGTGTATGCGCTCTTCCTTGTCGAACCACTCCTCGCAGACGGCGACGAGGCGCTCCATCTGCGCCTGCTGGCGCTGATGCGCGTGCTCCGTCTCCTGCGAGCGGTGCTTAAACTCCTGGAACTCGTCGCGCACACGCTCACGCGTGCGGCGCACGTCGTCCAGGTCGATGCGGTTGTCGCGCAGAGCCTCTGCGAGACGCGTGGACTCGGTCGGTGCGGCGACAGGGGGGGCGGCGGCGCCCGGAGCGGTGGAGGACGAGGGAACGCTTGCGCGATGAGGCGCAGCGGGCTCTGGAGGACGCGATGGCGAGTCGGCGTGTGTTCCTTCTGCGCTCAGTGCCGGGGCATGGCTCGCAGACGGCGCAAGTGCTGTACGCAGCGACTGCAGGGTAGAGGCAGGTGAAGGAGGGACTGCTGAGGAACTGGCTATGGGGGTATTTGACGGCCCCGTGGTACGGAAGTAGAAGCTGGTGGGCATTGATGCGTTGGACATGGAAGCTGCCGCCTCTGACGCGATCTTGAAGAACCCAGGTGGCATATTGAAGATATTTGCGGAGGTGGAAGAGACTGTAGCTGATGCGGATTGCGGATTCGTAGATGCAGACGCCACGGGCAACGTAGTTGCGCGTTGTTCTGGGCTCACAAGAGATGCTAGACGTCCTAGCGATCCAGGACGTCCTTGGGGAGTGGGGGAACCTGGTGGAGGGGATGGTGCAGCGTCGAGTTCAGCGGTATCGTCGTTGAGTGGAGCACTTGAAGCTGATATCCGGCTGAGAAGAGACGGTGTCTTCCCAATGTTGGCAAACTGGAAGCTGCTCGCAGATGAGGAGACAGGCAGAGTCATGGACTTCTTCGCTGGACGGTGGAATGCTGTTGTATGCGTGCTGCCGTACGGCGTAATTGTAAGGTTGCGTAGCAGCAGTAATTTAAAAGAGTTGAAAGCTAGGGTCTAGCGCACCCCTGTGTCGTGCACCAACTCTAGGCTAAGTAGTGCGAAGCGGCGCAGGGGAAGGAGAAAATGAGTAAAGGTCAAAGCAAGTGCCACAGCCAGCACATACAGACAGAATCAAGTCTCCGAGGTTCACTATGATATAAACCTGGATTTTAAGGTGTTAGCAAACGAATCAAGGATGAGGCGGCGGTGGTTGCGGGAAAGGGGAACCGGAGTGGAAGTGAAAGAAAGAAAGACAAAAACCTTATTTTGTCAAGCCGCCCTCGGACATAGCACAGGCGCTTACACATAACACGGACCAGGAACCGACGGTGGTACTGGTAGCGTCGGAGCATACGCTGCCATTACAGATGCTTTTGCTCCGTACACAGATGTAGATAGCTCTTTCAGCACGTACAGACAGAGGCAGAGCATGTATGATTCTTGTCTTGGAGACATCTGCCCAATTCCCAGAGAATGTACAGTACATGGTTTAATGCGATGGGCCATGGGTCCGGTAAAAGTACAAGGGGTTCGTCCATTGCGTTCAATTAATCCTGCTTGATCTTCTCGCCCTGCAAAAGATATGTCAGAGCCATAAGCAAGTGCATCTGCGGATGGACGCACCGGCAGGTCCGACTGGGATACGGATTGGTCACTGCGCTTCGACATATCGCCCTTGAAATATTCTAAGGAGAAGCTTTAGCACTTTGAGATCGTCCGACATGAGCTTGCACCACGCACCTTGCCGTTGCTGCTCGTCGGGCACGGCCTGGGGCTTCGTGCCGGACATGCCAGAGACGCCCATAGGCTGGTCTTGGCCAGAGGCGGAAAGCGGGGGCGACTGAGTGCCAAACGATTTGCCTGCAGAGGACATAGTGCAAGGTGTAGTGGTTGCAGTGGTAGATGTGTGGTTGGGTGGTGGTCTGTGGGCCAAGAGTCGCGTTGCGAGAAGCCTTATAACGACCTGGTCGCCTCCACAGTCCTGGCTTGACGTCATGACCCGCCATCGCCGTTGGCCTCCACCAGCTCCATCCTTGCGCACAAGCACGCCTACCGCTCGTTGGGTAAGCGGTGCCGGTCGCTGTGGATGCAGCTGGCAGTCCGCGGCGCGTGCAGACGTTCCCGCGAATCGGAGTGGAAGTAAGGAACAGATAGCCGTGAGACGCCACAAGCCTGTCGTGATCTCAGCGTCCATCTGCGCAGCGAGATAGCGATCGTCGACGAGTCCTTCATCCCGTTCCTCAGACAGCATGCGTGTCATCGTCACAGGCAAGGCTGCTGCTACCATCTTCAGCTCAGAATCTACTCACAGAGTCACCGTCATCCTCAGGAGCCTCTGGAGTGCTTGGCACAGCAGTATACGACGCTTTCAAAGCGTCCCCGCAGAATGAGGTCCTCGGGCTTGCCCATTCTCGTCCGCGCGGCGATCTGAAGGTGCTCGACTTGATGGACAACGCCCAAGTGGAGAAAGTGTTTGCAGAGTTCAAGCCAGACTGTGAGTTACGGCACTCTCGTACGTGCGCATCAGCACTCATCACAGCTGCCGCGCAGGGGTGATTCATTGTGCTGCGGAGAGACGGCCGGACGTTGCTGAGAAGGTGAATACCAGTCGTGCGTGCCTTGTCTACCCGATGGACCTGCGCGTTAACCCGTCGTCCTAGAATCCGGAGGCGGCCCAGAAGGTGAGCTGATACCGCGCAGATGAAGTGCCTGCGCTGATCGTCCTGGCGCAGCTCAACGCCGATGTACCCGCGAATCTCGCTGCGCTCGCAAAGTCCCTCAAGTTCACCCTGGTGTACATCTCGACCGGTTTGTTCTCGCACTTGTTCAGCCTGAGATCCTGATCGTGACAAAGCGCGACCCTGCAGACTACGTCTTTGATGGCACGCATCCACCCTACCCGCCGTCCGCGACAACGAACCCCCTCAACTTCTACGGCCGCTCTAAGCGTGACGGAGAGCTTGCCGTGCTTGGTGTCACCGGTGCCAAAAGCATCGTGCTGCGCGTGCCTGTCCTGCGAGTGCCCTTCCCCGATATGAACGCAGCACAGCTGACCCTCGGCCGACGCCAGCTACGGCCCCGCACCCAAGAATAGCGACACGGCTGTGAACATCCTCATCGACGTCGTCACGGACCAGAGCGGCAAGACGTACACGATGGACCACTACGCCACGCGCTACCCGACGAACGTCCTGGACATCGCCGACTTCCTCGTCCGGCTCAGCAGTGAGTCCCCCGCGCGCCCCAGGCAACGCGCCGCCGCTGACACACGCGCGCAGCGCTCCCGCCCGCGCGGCTCCCGCCGGTCCTGCACTACTCGGCCGCGGAGCCGTTCACCAAGTACGAGATGTGCCTCGTCTTCGCGCAGATCCTCGGCCTGCCGCACACGCACATCGTGCCCGACGCGGAGCCGTACACGGTGCGTACCCGCCTCCCGTCCCCGCGCGCGGCGCTGACCCGACGGCGCACAGGGCGCGGCCGCGACGACGCGCCCGCGCGACTGCCAGCTGTACACGGGCGAGACCGAGGAGCTCCTCGCCGGCGCGGGCGGCCTCGGCTGGACGCCGTTCGCGGAGTGGTGGACAGGCCACCTGCAGCGCAAACAGTGACCGGCGCGCGCCTGTGCGCCGCCGCCCTGCGCGGGCCCTGGCGGCGCGGGCAGCGACGCGCCCAGGGCGTGATAGGGCCGGCGTGCGCGCTGCGGGTCGCGAATTTGAGTTCCTGTACGCTCTTTGGGCTGTGGACAAGGCTAAATGACATGTCGTTGGCGCCTCGGCGACACATGCTGACGGTCGCGGGAGCGAGCTGGGCGGAACGCGGCGTGCCCTGCGCCGGTGGCGGTACCCGTGTAGGTTGCGACGGCGCCGTGCACGGGAGGAGGCGCGGCTCGGAGCGCCACGCGCTTGCGGCGGCGACGCGACGCTTATCGCGGGTGCCGGAGATCACAGCGCTCGCGCTCGCAGGCTCGGACGGGAGCGCGTCCGCGGCGTCGGGGGCGCGGGAGCGGCGTGGCCAATGGGGTCGCAGGGACAGCGGGCGGCTCTGTGGCATTTCTACAGTACGCTGAAACATCTCTGGCTGCAACGAGGCGTGTCTACGGCCGTGGCAAATAACTTAGGCGCGATAAATAGGTGGGGGTGAGGCTGAGAAAGGCGGGGAAGAACAATGGGGGGCAGTCGCTCGTGAGCGGGACCGGTTGGGATGCTTGAGGGGTCCTACGTCGCCAGCGACTGCGAGTACGTCCACTGTCCACGGAGCAGCTCGCTGCCGAGGGCCACCTCGCGGTACTCGTCCCCGTCTCTCCTCATCCAGCGGACCTCAACGTGGCGCAGGGTGTCGCAGTGCTCGCCGAGCAGCTGGATCGCGCGCCTGTTCTCCGCGGGGCTGGGCATGGGCTCGGGGAAGAGCGTGACGGAGAGCGTGTGGAGGTGGTGCAGGCCGCGCACCGCCGCGCCCATCTGGGCCAACGCCGCCTTGAAACAGATGCGGTGCGTCAGCGTGGGCCGCAGCGGCAATCGCAGATCGCGCGACTTACGTGCACGGTGCCCCAGGCGAGCGGCCGCTCCGCCCAGCCCGGCCCGAGGTCGAGCTGCACGCAGAGCACGAGCAGCCGTGCGAAGCGCGTCGCGAGCGTGCGGAACGCCGCGAGGGCGTCATCGAGGCTCGCCGCCGTGAGGCTCAGCTGCAGGCGGGCCACGGCGCTCGCGCTGTCGCCGAGGGCGTGCAGCAGCGCGGCGCGCTGCGCGGAGTCCAGCCACGCCGTGACATAGACGGCCTCGAGTCGCCTGCAGCGCGCGAGCGAAATGATGTCTCCTGCGTCGTCAGTCTTGATGGCCACGAGGCGGGATGAAGACTGAGGCGAAGGTAGGGTGTCGGCAAGGAGTCTCGGCCAGGCAGGCGGCGACGGGCCCCTGAGCTCGAGGGACCGCAGCGAGGAAGCGAGAGATAGAAGCCGGACCAGGGAGGTGCAGGTGTCCGCATACGCGTCTGACGGGAACATCGGCCAAATGAATGAGATGTGGCGTACCCATCGAGCGGGATGTTCGAGGGCTCCTCGCGGCCCGGCGTCGGAAAGGAGGTCGAGCACACGTCGTGGATGAAACCGCCGTCGCGTGTGTGGTGCATGCTGCGGCCCAGCCTCGCCTGCGGGAAGGTTAAATCGGATGGTCGCGTAGAGATACTCTCCACAGACGGTGTAGAGCCGTCGGGAGCCCGCGCGCATCAACCGTGCGACATTGCCGCGATCGAGCAACGGTGGTATGCGGCGCAGTATTTCTGGTGGAATCCTGTCCATGGAGAGATGTGCCTTCTGGTGCGGTGCCCGACAGGGCTCTTATATACGAGGGCGTGGCGTTAAATTGCTAAGCATGCGGAAGCAGGGTCCCCGAACGGGACATCGTGGTAGTTGTCTGTCTGTATCCCTGGCAGCGCCGAGACCCGCGGTACGCACATCATCTTCTGCGTACTGATGATGGCAAGGTTTGTTGAGCCAGCATCGACACTGCCTGAGCTTCGGGGGCGCAGCCTTTTCAATGGGCAGCCGCCGAGCTGCATTGGATCAGCGACTTCGGGGATGCACGACAGAGATACGCCGGGGTAGGGAAGCTGGGGTGTTCCGCCTGTCCTGAGGGCGCTGCAGATGCAACAGAATATGCGCGGTGGTAGTAGTCGCTCGCGGCGGGAGGAGACAAGGACCATCCAGCGTTGCCAAAACGAGCACCGACACCCACTGCCACGTTGTGACCGCTTCTCCAAAGCGCCGGCTCCCAGCCTGAGCCAGCGTCGCGAAGCCGCCGGCGCACTCAAAGCTCTGTTCGACCGCGACGGTCATCTCCCACGTCTCCTCCGCCCTCGACACCGACACCGCGCACCGCAGCCCTGCGGACAAACGACCTCAGCTCGCCTTCGGGGATATCGCAGGCCGTCGGCCCAAGCACTGGCGCAGCATCATGGGTCTTGTGAACCGCTTGTACCTGACCTGTGCCGTCTTCTCGCTCGTGTCGTGCGCACACGCGTTCTACCTTCCGGGTGCTGCACCGCATGACTATCATGAAGGGGATGCAGTCAACCTGCTAGTCAATGCCCTCACTCCGATGCTGGCAGGCAGTGGCAATGCCAAGATAGTGCGTCTACCCACGCTCGGAGCCCTCATCGCAGTGCTGACCCTGCTCGGAGACAGAAATCCATGATCAACTGTGAGCTTCTCTGCCATTCCCTGTGCTTACCTATGACCGAGGCCGCAACCCCCGTCAGATGACTATTACAATGAACAGTTTCATTTCTGCCAGCCGGAAGAGGGTCCCAAGAAGCAGGCCGAGTCCCTAGGATCTATCTTGTTCGGCGACAGAATTTTCAATTCACCGTACAAGGTGCGTTGTCCGCGCAGCGGGTGGATGCAAGGCACACAGCTTTACAGGTGTGCAGATCAGGATGCTCGAAGACAACGCGACATGTCAGACCCTGTGCCGTACAACCGTCCCTCCCGAGGACGCTAAATTCATCAATGAGCGCATATTGGAAGACTACGCGTTAAACTGGCTGATCGATGGCCTCCCTGCGGCTGAGATGAAGTGGGATCCTAAGACCGAAGACACGTTCTTTGACATTGGTTTCAATCTTGGAAATGATGAGGGCAACTACACTGAGGTCCCTGCACTCAACAACCACTACGACATTGTCCTCGAGTAAGCAGCGCGGTACCCGCACTGCGTGTCGCACTGACAACATCCTTGCAGGTATCACAACCCGCGACCAGATGTATATCGGGTAGTAGGCGTCTTGGTCTGGCCCGGCAGTCTGGGCGGAAGCCAAGACGCTGAGCCGGATTGCGACGCTGTCCTAGATGCCCCTGGCTTGATTCTGAGCGAAGAGACTGCGAATAACGTTCGATACTCGTATCGCGTGACCTGGAAGGCGCGTCCCGTTGACGTTCTTTCCGTGATCCCGCGCTCAGACTTGCACAGGAATCCAAGACTCCCTGGGCGACCCGTTGGGACAACTACCTTCACATCTTCGATCCAGTAAGTTCGGCGAAATAGACTATGTCCGTGCCTTAATGGCTCATACACGTCGGCGACAGCGCATACACTGGTTTAGTTTGATCAATTCCTTGGTCATAGTGGTATTCCTATGTGTGATGGTCTCCATGATTCTTCTGAGGACCGTTTCACGAGATGTAGGTGCCATTATTACTTCTAACGTGTGTCGGTTAGATGGCTTACCCTGTCGCAGATCAGCCGCTACAACGCCATAGATTTGAGTGTAGGAACCGTCAATAAGCTTTATCTTGGCAGAATAATAACGAAACCCGACAGGAGGACGTCCAAGAAGATTGGGGATGGAAGCTAGTCCACGGAGAGGTATTCCGTGTCCCACAGCATACAATGGCCCTATCCGTTCTTGTCGGCAACGGCGCGCAGCTCAGTGCAATGGTTGGTGTGACCCTTGGTGCGTATCATCCCTGAAGGCGGGGTCGCTGCTGCGCTAAGGTTTTCGTTTCACGCGGCATAGTCTTTGCCTTGCTAGGCTTCCTCTCGCCGTCCAATCGGGGTTCTCTTGCCACGGTCATGATGATCTGCTGGACGTTCTTTGGATGGTGGGCCGAATATAGTTCCTCCCCAGTTTCACCGCTAAATTACATACAGTGTCGGAGGATACTTCTCTTCCCGGGCCTATGCTTCTATGGGCGGCACGAACAAGCGCAAGAATGCCTTCTTGACCGCTGTGATGCTCCCGACGTACGTGTCCGAGACACACGGCCGACTCGCCGACTAACACGAGCTGCAGTGTCGTCTTCGCCGTGATGTTCCTTCTGAACTTCCTGCTTCTGTCAGCCGGGTCGTCTGGTGCCGTGCCCTTCGGTGCGTTTCGCAGGCATGCCGACAGTGAACGTATGAAGTGACGATCGTTTCACCCGCCTCCAGGAACGATGCTGCTCATTGCCCTCCTTTGGTTCGGCATCTCCGCACCGCTATCTGCGGTCGGCTCATACTTTGGCTCTAAACACGGGGTGCGGACGCCCCATTTTCCTCGTAACAGCATCCGCTTATGCGTGCACAGGCCATCAGGCACCCAGTGCGAGTCAACCCTATCCCGCGACAGATCCCTCCGGTTCCGTGGTATCTGCGGCCATGGGTGGGTAGTGGACAACGTCTCATTGCGGCAAGCTCGCTGATTGCACTCGACACAGGCCTCGACCCTGTTTGCCGGTATCCTGCCCTTCGGTCAGCAGCTTCCCTTTCCTCGTGCGGCTGCGGCCCCGCCTGACCCCGTGCGCGTGTTGCAGGTGCTGCCTTCGTCGAGCTGTACTTCGTGATGTCCAGCCTCTTCGCGTCTCGGGCGTACTACGCGTTCGGCTTCCTCGCGCTGACCGCCGGCGTCGTCGCACTCACGACCGCGACGGTCTCCATCCTCTTCACCTACTTCCTGCTCTGCGCAGAAGAATACCGGTGCGTCTTGCGCGCCCGCCGCGGAGCGCACGCACTGACGTCGGGGCCGGCAGGTGGCACTGGCGCGCCTTCCTGACAGGCGGAGGCAGTGCGTTCTGGGTGCTCGCGTACGGCCTCTTCTACTGGGCCTCGCGCCTCTCGCTCGGCTCGTTCCAGAGCGCGTGCCTGTACTTGGGCTACCTGCTCCTGATCGCGCTGTTCGACTTCCTTGTCACAGGTGAGCATTCCCTTCCACGATCGCAAGGCGACATTGACACGCGCACGCAGGGACGATCGGCTTCCTCGCCGCGTATTGGGCCGTCCGGAGGCTCTACGGCGCGATACGTGTAGATTAGGGACAGTGCACACTGGCTGCGCACGTGGACCCCTGTGGGGCTGCGCCGCGGACGCGGTCCTGGGACCTTGCAACGTTCCTTACTGCCTCCGAGTCTATCGCATACCCTCGTTTATTCGCTGTAGTACGCGTTCCAGAACACGCGCCGCGCGCGAGGCTAGGCCTCGTCGGCCACGAGCACCAGCCGCCGCTTCGAGCCTGCGCTGAGGATCGCGATGCGGCCGTCGATGAGGTCATCTGCGCAGAGCGTGTGCGCAGGGCTCGGGACGACCCGGTTGTTCGCGTAGAGGCCCTTGCCCTTGACGAGATCGCGTGCCGCACCTGCGCGGACGCCGTCAGCACACGTCCGCAGGGGCGCACGGCGGAACTCACCGTTGCTGGCGACGAGGCCCTGCGCCGCGCACAGCTTCACGACAGGGGCCCCGAGGAGCTCGGCGCGCGGGCAACGCTTCAGGCGAGGGTCGCCCTCGAGCGCGTGTAGGACGTCGGCGGTCGTGATCGAGGCGTAGTCGCTCTCGTAGAGCAGGCGCGTGACGATCTGCGCCTTGTGCAGTGCATGTTCTGTGCGCGCGGCCAGGGTCAGCGGGGGCGACGCGGAGCATAGAAACGGGCTGCGCACCGCCGTGGATCAGCTCGGTGACCTCGCTCGCGAGCAGCCGCTGCGCAGCGCGGGCTTCGGGGTTCTGCGCGTGTTGCGCGAGGGCCGCTTCTATCCGGGGCAGCGGAAGAAGCGTGAACATTTTGAGGTATCCGCCGACGTGCGAGTCTGGGGTACGCAGGAAGAACTAGCGAGACTTGTTCAGTCGAAAGCACCGTATGTACCAAGCGGCACAAACCTGGTAAAAGTCAAAGACACTCGTGACGTCGGGGTCGAGCGCGACGGCGTTGCCCGCGCTCTTGCCGAACTTCTCGCCCGAGGGTGTCGTGAGCAGCGGCGTCGTGAGCGCGAAGGCCTTCTCGGCATAGCTGCCGTCGGGCAGGACGGTGGGCGCGATGCGGTTGATGAGGTCGATGCCCGCGACAATGTTGCCCCACTGGTCCGAGCCGCCGACCTGGATGCTGCAGCCCGCCTGCGTGTGCAGGTGCAGGTAGTCGTACGCTTGCATGAGCTGGTACGTGAACTCCGTGAAGGAGATGCCCTGCTGCGAGTTCAGGCGAGTCTGCACGCTGCGGACACGGAGTCGGCTTCGGACTCGGGGATGAGAACAGAAAGCGCGCACCTCTCTCGGGCCAGCATGGTGTTCACCCGCGCGTTAATACCAACTGTCCGCAGGAACTGGAGCAGGCCGATGCCTTGGAACCAGTCGAGATTGTTCCTGACCGCAGGTGTAGTGACAGCCTCAGCTGCGGCGCTATCGACGCGCTTCTTCGCGTATGCTATGGCACCTTCGAAGAACTTGTTGATGCCTGCGACGAGATGGTCGACATTCGTTGCGACGACTTCGGACTCGGCCAGCGGCCGCTCCGTGTTGCGACCGGACGGGTCCCCGACGAGCCCTGTGGCACCGCCAATCTGCACGAAAAGCGTTAAGAGGGGTCGGAGAGACGGCTCGGGGTACGCACGAGGGGGATGACATCGTGCCCGTGCAGCCGGAAGTGGAACAGGCACAGCAGCGGGAGGAGGTGGCCTACGTGGAGGTACTTCGCGGTGGGGTCGATGCCGCTGTACACGACCTGCGGCTGCGCGATGACCTGGCGCAGCTTTTCTGGGCTTCAGAGGCTCGGTGTACTGCGCCCTGCGGCGCGGAGGCTGTGGCTCACCTCGAGACCTGCGAGACCAGCCCTCTGCTCTCGAGCTCCTTCAGAACGTTTGACTCGGTGTGCGCTGCGCGGACATGGCGGAAGACGGACGCGCTGGGGTGTGCGCGCCGCAGGAGAAACCGCTGCAGCATCAGCGAGAGAGTGGTCAAAAGCAAGTCGCGTCTGGACTCTGCGCGTGTCGCCCGCGGCCATCTTCCGAGGTCGGAGCGCGCGTCTGCAATCCCGCTCCATACTTTGACGATGCGCAATTGCGGACCACTGTCAACTGAAGCCGCTAGTCTGGTCGAAAGGACCGCATATATTTTGATAGAACCACGATAAATGGAGACGGGGTATCGTTACAAAGCCAGGGTAGTCCAACAGGTTAGATACAATGAAGCAGAATTAGAGTGTGCAGCCAAGGCCGTCATCAATGAGCAGGCCGCATCGATCGCATTTGACTCTCCTATCTAGCAAGCAGAGACCGATTCCGAGAGGGAACCAGAATACCGCCGCGAGGACGCCTTTAGAGAGACAAATGAGCACGAACCACAACGGAATAGCCTCGGCGAGACGTACCGAGAAGGCCATAGCGTGTATGCGGTAGATGCCCTTGCTGTAAACACACCATTTGCGGGTGGTCTGGGGGAAGAAGGGACGAGACGAGTTCGCCAGACGTTGGGTTGACGTAGTTGTACACCGTCGTCGGCGGCATTCTGGGGCCAGACTCAGATAATGAGGGGCCTGCAGCTGGCCCCACTTCGGGAGTGGGCTCCTGCAGCGGAGCGACCTTTACATCTTTTGCGTCTGTCTGTCCATTGGGGACGTATGGTCCTGGTCCTGCGCTCAAGGTCAGAAAGGAGATGGTTTCAGGGCGACATTGGAGCACACCTGCGACCTCGCTGGTGACCGCATAGTCATATGAAGGTGGCTCGTCGTGAGTATGTGTCTGCATGCAAAGCTTAGCGGACCGAGGATGTGGAGAGGTAGTAAGGTGCTCACCATGTTGTCGGGGAGAGGAGAGCTGTGGTAGACATTGTCCGTGTACATTGCGGTTTATATGAAGGGCGATAGCTGCGGCTGAGCAACTGCGGGGCAAAGAGGGACACATTTGGGGCCGTCGGCCGCAGCTCTCGAAAGCTCTGGTGCATGTCACGCCCGTTTGGTCAACACAGCACGCTGCGGAAGGCGATCCCGGCGCGACGGAGCAGCAGCTGCCCACGCGACTCCCACGTGGCCTGCCGCCGTACAAGCGCCCGTGCCCCGATCGGATTTTTTGAGATCGCGTCCAAGATTTCCAGACAGGATTTCTTGCCTCACCATACACACCCTCCTCCTTCGTTCTTTCCCCCCACCTCTCTCCTTTACTCTCTCGTCGGCCTCAGTTGCACGTCTCCAGCACCATGTCTGACGCAGGCCCTTCCACGATGAACGTGGACACCCCCAACCCCGAGAACATGACCTCTCGCGACTAGTCAGTGTCCCTGCTTTGTGCCGCTACGGGGTCGCATGAGCTAACACGATGTATCCGTTATCACAGCTACGCGGACTCGTACGCCCACTTCGGTGAGTGCAGCAGGAACCTAGATCTCCAGCACTATCCTCATCTATATTTGCAGGCATTCACGAGGAGATGTTGAAGGACTCCGTCCGCACCGGTGCCTACCGCAACGCGATCCTGAACAACGCTGCCTTGTTCAAGGGCAAGACCGTCCTTGACGTTGGCTGCGGTACTGGCATTCTCAGCATGTTCGCCGCCAAGGCCGGCGCAAAGCACGTCGTTGGTGTGCGTAATCATGTCGCTTTCGCTAATATCCGCAAGGAGACTAACATTACCATGTGGTAGATCGATATGTCCAACATCATCGACCAGGCGCAGAAAATTATCAAGGCCAACGGCTTTGAAGACAGTCAGTCCTGCTTGTTCGTCTTTCCGCGCTTGCGCTGAATATCCTTTCATTCTTCAGCCATCACTCTCGTCAAGGGCAAGCTCGAGGAGGTTGAACTTCCCATTAAGGAGTTCGATATCATCATCTCAGAATGGATGGGCTACTTCCTTCTCTACGAGTCCATGCTCGACACCGTCCTCGTCGCCCGCGACAAGTACCTCAAGCCTGGAGGACTCTTGTTCCCCGATGAGGCAACCATCTATGTCGCGGCCATTGAGGACATGGACTACAAGGAGGAGAAGATCAACTGTGAGGCACAGAGCTCGCTCAGGCTCCTGGAAATACTGACTCTGTTTTAGTCTGGGACAATGTCTACGGTTTCGACTACTCGTGCATCAAGGATATTGCTCTCCGTGAGCCTTTGGTCGACACAGTAGAGCTGAAGGCTGTCGTCACCGACCCTTGCCTTATCAAGGTCAGTTTCGCTTGGTTAACATATACGTGCACGCGCTGAAGTTATTTCTTGTCAATCCAGCACATCGACCTCAACATCGTGAAGAAGGAGGATCTTACCTTCAAGTCGCCCTTCACCCTCAAGGCGACACGGGACGACTGTGAGTTATAACCGATTTGTCTCCCGCACGTGCAGCTAAGATTCCCCAGACGTCCACGCTTTCCTTGCATGGTTCGACATCTCGTTCAACGGCTGCCGCGTGCCCGTCAAATTCTCCACTGGACCCCATGCCAAGTATACCCACTGGAAGTACGTGCAGACACGTTTCGTGAGCTTGGCAGGCGTGACTCACCAGGCACCTAGGCAAACCGTCTTCTACACGCCTGACACGCTGGCCGTCACCGTTGGCGATGAAATTACCGGCGAGCTGAGCTGTGCTCCAAACGCCCGCAATCCCCGCGACCTGGACATTTCGATATCCTACAAGGGTCCGACCGACGTCCAGCCGACGACGATGCAGTACAAGATGTGCGTGATCCGTTTTAGCCTTGCTGACCTGGCTGTTCCAATCGCCGAGAGCGTACTGCTGACGAGTTGTCAGGTCTTGATCGACATTTTTCACCTTAAAATTTTGCTGTCGTGCTATGTTTGGCTTTACACGTATCGCCCCGCCCCCGTAATTGCACCTCTGCCAACGCATGATCCCTCCACGGACACACGCACAAAAACCATTGGTCGATGACACTTCACACACCTACAGGTACTAAGTAATGCAGCAGCTTGTATTCTTGTGTATGATCTAGATGCTATTTCGTTTGTCTGCCACGACGGTTTTGTGTGCTGGAATGGCTATGATCGGGCCCCGGAGATCTGGTTGTGTCGTGCGATCGTCAGCGTCATCCCACTCCGTCCCTCTTCCCTCGTCTCGCGCTAAACTTCTACCATCGCCATCTCCTACTTAAACGCATTTTGCAGTGCTGCCGATGGTCACTGCTTTCCTCCCCATCCTCCCGCACTCTCAGTTCCCGCCCTACCCTAATCTCCATCCAGGACACCGTCCGCCGCCTCGTTCCCCTTCTCATCCCCTGAATGACCGGTGTCGCGAACTACCTGAAGCGCTTCAACACTGGACTGATTGGCGGACCACAAGAGAAACAACGATGCACGCCCCTCGAGCTGCTCCCCGGTGAGATCGTGCTCGACATCGCGGAGTGCCTGCCGACCCGCGGCGACAGGCTGTGCTTCGCCATGACGGTGCGTCCGCCGCAGGAACGCCACGACGTCCGCTGACCCCACGTGTCCACAGAGCAAGGTCCTCTACCCGAAGGTGCTCTCGACGCTCTACGCCGCAGTCTCGCTCGAGGGCGTCGCGCAGTGCCGCGCCGTGCTCACGATGCTCCGCGACACGCCCGCGCTCGCGCGCCACGTCCTCGCGCTCGCCGTCGCCCCCGACCGCACCGCGGCCCCCGTAGCCGGCTACGAGGAGTCCGCCGACGCCTGCGCACAGGTCAGCCAGCTCGTCGCCGAGTGCGCGCGGCACATGGACGCCCTCCGCACCTTCACGTGGAACGCGACAGCTGCGCTGCCGCAGGAGAGGATGTGGGCAGAGCTCCGGAGTTGGTGCGTCGTCCGTCGCCGCCAAAGCAATTCCCTTCGCTGACGAGGTGTTCCCCCCTAGCTGTCCAAACCTGAAGAACATCGGAACGAGTTTTGTACACCTAATGCCTAGTCCGAAGAGCGAGGCGAGTGATATCTTGCCCACCTAGCCGAGCTTCACTTATCCGCACATCCCAGCTTTTTGCATTCAACGACCTTGAAAGTTTCACATTGCACATTAGACAGACATTCTACCTCGCTGGATACGACCTCTCTGATATGGGTGAGTACCGCCAGTCCGTCGTTCCGGCATCTTCTCACAGTCGTACGACAGAGAACGCCATTATTTATAATCGCATCTGGGACATGCTGGTCCGTCGGTCACCGAACCTGCGCTCGCTCGCCATCGAAGGCGAGTGGGATGAGCCCATCTACGCTGCCCGTCTACTGGACGGAAACTGGCCAAAGCTGCAGAAACTCTCCCTCACCCCCGTGTGGTTCCAGGAACATATACATGAAGGCTCGCAGCCTCTCGTCGAGTTCCTGGAGCGGCATCCGGCCATCGAGGAGCTTTCGCTCAAGCACGTCCGTCTCGACCTCTCACAGCTATCTCCGGAGGCGCTACCAAAGCTCCGCGTCTTTAACGGCCGTCTCGACCACCTGCGAGAACTGGGTATCCGCGGACAGCCGCTGAACGCCCTCGGCCTGCAAAACCCCTCGACACAACTCTCGTTGTCCCCGCTGTCCCAGACGCTGGAAGAGCTGGTCCTTCCAGATGCCATGGCACTCCGCGAGCTCACCCCCCTCGCCATCTCCAGCATGCTCGTCGGCCTTCGCTCTCTCACTGCTCTTACCATCTCCTTCTCCCTCGAAAGCGGATACGACTCCAACGGTGTATTCCGCACCATCGCTTCTGCTTGCCCGCAGCTTCACCACCTCGACCTCAGCTGCACATCCAAACCATCCTTCCACTTAGTAAGTACTCAATCTTGGATTGAAAGGCCAGGTTGACCTACTCGTCCGGGCCTTTCCCTCTCTCAGGAGGCGTTCTCGCGAACACTACGCAACCTCAGCAAGCTGCGCACGCTCTCGCTTGCGCTCGTCAAAGTCCCGGGCGACGAGAGCATGCAGGCGGGCGCGGTGCGCATCACGCTGAGCAACCCGCGGCTACTGCGCTTCAAGATCGCGTTCCTGCAGTCGAGCCGCGCGCTGCGGCGGAGCCTCACGGGCGCGGTGCCGCGCGTCCTCGAGCAGGGCCGCTACGTGCCCATCCGCGATGCGCACGGGATCCCCGTCGGCCTGCTCGCGCACGAGTGCTGGGCGCGCTTCGGCGGGCTCGGCGGGCGCATCACGCGCCGCACCGTCTGCGAGCTGCGCCCGAGCGGACACCCCGACGCCGCGCGCAAGGGCTGGAAGTCTCTCCTGTTCGAGAAGAGCCCCGCCGGCGAAGAGGCGCGTCTGCTCGTGTTCAGCTGCTGGCTCCTGATCCTCGCGGTCTGGGGCATCCTCCGAGGTCTCGTCGCGGGTGTGGTCGACGCACCCGGCCGCGTCGCTGACAATCGTGCTCTTGCCTCTGTGTCACACTCCCACTAGATATATCAGCTAATTGCTTCGCACATTCTTTCTTATCCGTCGTCGTCACATTGTATAATCAGCCTCGCTCATACCTTTTTGTATGTATTCCATAATTAGTCGCGGACTAATCTTGTATATATTCTACCGTCCATGAACAAAGAGAAATCCGTATAGGTAGCTTGCGATGACCAAGTGGATCATGTCTTGCGCGAGATACTGCTCGGACGAGCTGAAGCAGAGCCGCGGGATATAGATGACGCAGTTGTCCGTCTGACGGGAATACTTCCTCCTGACGAGGTAGTAGGTGAGGCTCGATTCGCAGATATCGATGCTAGGGAATCGCGGACATGAGCTCAGTCTGCGCTTTGCAGCAGCGGCTGAAAAGCTCACCTGGCCGAGGTACAGCACTTCCGCGCACGCCACGCATCGATGCTCTTGTACCTCGTACACCACGCACGCCGCTGCCCCGGCTGGTCGTCTTCGCTGCTTCGGCCCTCTCGCGTTCTCGTCTCTCGCGCTCGAGCTGCGCCTGCCGCTCCTGCTCCTCACGCTCGAGACGCTCCTTCTCGAGCTGCGCCAGCCGGGCACGCTCCTCTTCTTCGCGCCGGATGCGCTCCATCTCTTCTTGAGCCTCACGCTCGAGCTGCTCCTCGTCCTGTCCGAAGTTGTCAGTGCGGGCGTACGGGGGGAATGCGAACGGCGTACCGCGTCGGCACCTTGCCACCGCTCGTCCAGGATGAGCTTTGTGACGCGCTCGGACTTGGAAAGGATGTTCACGTATTTGTCCAGCAGCGCGTTGGTGTGGGTGAGCTGATCTGCGACGCGCTAGACATCCGAGTGAGGCTGGTCCGGCATAGCGGAGCACGAAGAGTGCGCACCTCCGTGCTGTTCTTGGTCTCTCGCAAGGCTTCTTTGTATACCTCGAATGCGGAGTTGAGCTTCTTCAGCATGAAGAGATCGCTCTGAAGCTTCTCTTCACGCGTCCTCCCCGCTGCTCTTCTCGCTTTCTCTGCGTCCTCTGGTGTCATCGTGTCATTGACCTCCTCGTCATACTCTTCTTCCTCTTCCGCGAGAGCACTTCCATGCAGATGGAAAGACTTGGGCGACGGTGATCTTGGCTGCGCTAGAAGACTGAACGGGCGACGGCGGTGCGGAGGCGGTTGTGAGGGGTCGGTCAAGGAGAGCTCTGAGAGTGAAAGGTCGCCAGCGTCGTGGCTTCCGCCGCCCCCTCTTGACGACGTTGAGGGGTGTACGAGGGATTCTGAGAGGAGCCGCGACCCGCTCTCGTCGACGACAAATTCTGAAGAGACGTCTGAGAGATCCATGGTGCAGGAAGCGAGACGCGTTTATTGCAGGCGCCTGTTGAGCGCGCGGTCTGATGACGCGCGCTTGCACGTGAATGGCATCTGGCGCGTGGGAACGTCCTCCTCAAGGCGGCCTGCGGACGGGAGTTGCTGCTGCGTTTCTCTCGCCGACATTCGCCCCCGGATTATCTTCGTCGACTGCAGCATTTTCTTATACGGCCCAAAAAGACGGAGGCAAAATACGCAAAATTCACACGTCTCGCGTAAGCGCCATGCCCAAAGCAAGACAGCGGAGTTTGAATAGTTCGACCTCCTTTCGACTGGCCTGCCTTGACCGTCGCTGTCACTTGCACCTGCACCTTAACTTATCCTCCTTCACTTATACCTCGACATGGAGTCACGAAAGCGTCCACGACCAGACGACGGCGATGTTGTGCAGGCGAAGAAGAGGGCTCTCTCGGTTGGCCAGGACTCGCCGGTGGCGGCGGTAAATGGAGACGCAGATGAGCCTAGGGAAGGGGACAACCTCGAGGTGAAGACATACACCCACTGTCGTATGTAATAGTGTCCAAACGTTGGTACAGATGTTCAGGAAAGACGCCATCTACAGGCGAATGAAGCACTACGCCCGCGAGAACGACCGAAGTCATGCCAGAATAGCTGACCTCGAACGCAGACGAAATAGCACCGAGGCCGCCCTGGCGGCCATCGAAGCAACTTGGGCACAGGTGCGCTAGCCTGGTTAAACGTGTCGATCTGTGTGTGTCTTACCTTGATGAAGCTCCTTGGAACAATTCGTTCACTAGCGAAACGTGAAGATCTTCCCAAGGTTGATGTTGGCACAGACGGTACGAGTTATTATTCAGCATAACTGGCAGTTCAACCCCTCATCTCTCTGTTTCCCGCAGATGTGTTCGACTTGACTCTGCACGTCACCTCCGATCAAGATTCGTCATTGTACATACAGGCATTGCGCAGTCGCATGCAAGCAACTGAGCAGCTAGTCGCAGCTTTTGTACGAGTAGGGGGAGAAGCGAGGGAACAGTTGTTGCATGACAAAGAGCATCGTAGATGTTTGTCGGCGCAGACACAGGTCGGTAACTGTTAACTTCATCTTCAATCGTGACTTATATTTATGCCCAGAATGCTGCGTTACGTGCAGAAGTATCTCTCATGCAGTCGAAGCTGCGCAACGCCGAACGGGAGAAGGAAGATGCTCAGGCCCTGTTAACTGCTGCTGAACGACGATGGGATCGCCTCCAGAGTAAACAGGTTGCTGCGCTGAATCTTCCAACCCGAACGCCGCACGACGATATTGCCTCGAAAGAGGAGGCAGGGGAGACTCCAAAAGCTGAGAATGGAGATATTCTCCAGAGTGGTGAGGAATCACCCAAGATAGTGAGCCAGCCAGTGAGAGGATGCGAACACAGTTGATCTGACTTTGGCAGGCTATTCCTGAACCGGTTAGCAGTATGGAACCAGCGACTGAAGCTGAGACATGGGAAGGCCTTGCTATGCTCTACAAATCCAAAGTTCAAGGGCTTCTAGAAGAGAATCGGCGACTGCAATCCGAGATCGTTCAAGCGCAGACTAGTGTACGTACTCCGCTGGATTTCAGTCTGGACATGAGGACTGACTTCACTAGGCGAGAGCGGCTACAGAAGGGCAAATACAAGAGACGTCGCACTGGAAGTCGCTCCTGCATCAGTCGGGGAGGCTGACGAAGATTGTGGAGGATGATAGGAAGGAGATCGCCGTGCTTCAGAAGGAGCTTGAGACGGTTAAGGCTTCAAGGCATACCTTCGAGAGTGACCTTAAGGTGCGTAGCTTGCCCTCTTTCCAGGCGTTGACTAAGAAGAACATTAGGCCCTTCTGGAGCGAACCAAGAGCGAGCTCGGCGACGTGATCACGAAGCGAGAGGCAGAGTTGGCCCGCGTGCGGGAACAGCGCGATCAGAGAGACGCAGAGCTCAGAGAACGCAAGTCACGAGACGCTGCTAAGTCGCAGACTCTACATGAATTCAAGGTGCTCGCCGACTCACGCATGGTCAGTGCTATTTCGACGCGTTCACCGGCTATATGCTCATGATACGATCAGGAGCGAATCAGCTCCTTGCTGTCAGAAGTAGCGCGATTGAGGTCCCGTCTTGCGGCGCAAGCAAACGACGGCGACCTCGTGAAGTTCTTGTTTAAGTGCACAGATGAAGAGCGTTCCTACTTGGAAGATCTGAAGACGCGCCTTGCGTAAGTCTGCTTCAATCTTGAGTGGTGTGCATGCTTCTCACACGCCATACCCTCTTCAGCGCAGCCGAGACTCGTTTGAAGGCCGCTGAAGACAATACCGATTTTCGTGAGGTTAGGGCTGAGCTTCTCGAGGCGAGGAAGGAGCTGGCGCGGTACAAGTCTACCTACGGTGGCTCGCTATCGCCTGACGCGAGGGTGTTGTCTGCACAGCTGCAGCAGAAGGAGATCGAGATCGAGAACTTGAGGCTGCAACAGGAGCAGCAAGAACAGGTGCGCATATCGCTATCGCAATATATCTCGGACTGCTGACATCGCAGTAGGCAGAGACCTCTTTGTACTCCGAGCTCGACAGGCTGTCGTCGGCATGGGAAACGCTCGACAAGGAACTGAAGAGCAAAGTCTTTGACCTCAGCTCGATGGAGGACAAGGTGAAGCAGATCGCTGCAGAGGTGCGTCCTTACCTTCTACCTGAATACTTTGGCTAAATCAGGGCCGAATCATAGAAAGCCAAGGCGGAAGCGAAGTACTTCAGTGTCACGAAGGAGAAGAACGCCTGTGAGCAGGAGAATTTATCTCTCAGACGCACGATCGAGCGGCAGGCAAAGTCATTGGAGAAGTTGGTCGAAGCTGAGCGATTCAACACGGACCGGATGGTACGCACAGTACGCACTTTGACGTCGGCTCTGACTAACATATTCGCTTGCAGCATGACTTCGACAGGATCGTCCCAGCTCTCGAGAACCAAAAGTCGGAGCTCCGGACCAAGATAGAAGCTGCCCTCGGAGAAGCGCGTCAGTACCGTGCGCGGTACGAGGATGCGCGGAAACGCGCAGAGGAGGTTCGTTCTACGGGTTCTCCGCCCAGGCGTCCGACTCACTTCGCTATTCTAGCTCGATCTCAGCTTCAAGGAAGCGCTCAAGGACGTGCACAAGAAGCGGCAGGAGCTGATCAAGCATGAGGAGCTGCTGCTGAAGAAGACGAAAGAGGCCGAGAAGCATACAGCGAAGTTGAAGGCGTCGTCCGCCAACCCGGCGTCCGCTGCCAACGTTCGCGAATCGGAGCTCCAAGAAGAGGTGGAGAAGTGTATGGTGCGTGGCACGAACGAGGTTCTTCGCCGGATAAGGTCCTAATACATTGTTCGCAGAGCATTCTCAAGTGCTCTACTTGCAGACAGAACATGCGAAACACTGTCATTACAAAGTGTATGCACTGTACGTACCTCTTGCAGCTCCTGCTGAGAGTCTTGCTGATCTTGCTCCCCAGCTTTCTGCAGGAACTGCGTCAATGAGCGGATCCAGAGCCGCCAGCGCAAGTGTCCCGCTTGTAATCTGCCATTCTCGCAAGGCGAGGTGCAGCAGCTGTTTTTCCAGTAATGAGCTGTTCGGTGTTGGATATACCATCCAGACGTTTCTCCCGCTTTGTTTGCTCTGTTTGTATTGCATGTTTTACGTTACTGGTATTATTATTTTACCGCTCAGAGATTCAATCTGTATGCATCGACATATTTGCTGCGAGCACCCGCGTAGGCCAGACTTTCACACCGTGCTTCGGCGTCGATAGACGGGTAAAATCGGCCAAATTCCTCGAGATGGCATGCCATTAAAGCACAAGCGACATAGTGTAAGTAGACTGTGTAGCAAACTAACGCTTGACCCAGGTGTACTGTTGCGAGCGGGCGTGAGTGAACGGACACAAGCAACGGTAGAGAAAATACGCACGGCCTTGCGAGCCTTTGCCAGACCGGGCTTTTTACGCTCAACCATTCTCGGGTCGCGCCTGAGCAGTTTGGCTGGAAGACCGCGTTCAGAAACAGGTTGCAGGCAGAGCAGAGTGGTGACGTACCCTTGCGCAATACCCTGGAGAGATCAGGCATATGTGCAAGCACGCCTTTTGCGATACCCAGGCTGATCGCTCCCGCCTGACCGGTCGATCCTCCGCCACGTACAATTGCAAAGATATTGAAGGCGCCGAGCGTGCCGGTCAGCGACAACGAACGTAGCACACGTTCGCGGTCAATTGGACTCGCACTAGCTCGCGATAACTGGGTTAGAATACATACAGAGCCAAGGATTTGTACACGCACAAGTATTCTGCCAGAGGCGTGTTGTTAATGAGGATTTGCGTGACCGGAACTGCCTTCGGTTTTGGCTGGTTAAACTGCGACAACTCGGGCATGCTGGCGGGCATATTCAGTTCCGGCGCAGCGGCCTCTTGTGCGGGCGCAGCTTCAGGCTCTGGCAGTTTTGTGCGGATGACCCAGACACGCGCGTGGCTCTCCTTCCGGCGGCCCACAGTGTACGTCCTGCCGAACTCGTCAAGAGGGACAGGCTTGCGCTGCCCACGCGCGAGATACGCCTCCTTGTCTTCGCGTTCGAAGACCTCGACCACATGCTCGATAGAAGCCGCAAGCTCGTCGAGGCCGGCGACGACAGCGATGCGCCGGTACTGGTCAAGCTGCTGGAGGAGAGTGATGAGGCGCGTGTAGCGCGAGGGCGTGAGTCGCGTCTGCATCATCTCGAGGAGGGCCTTCTTGCTCTTCCATGCCGGCTGTGGAGGTGGGAGGGACTGCAGGGCGAATTGCGGGAGCGGGAGCAGCTCGAGCTGTCGGAGGGCCTGGCGCGAATACGTGAGGGCCTCCTCTAGGCCGTCGACGGCGTCGTAAAAGTCCGCACGACCGGTGAAGGTGTTGGGCGACTCAGGCTTGATGAGCCTCCTGCCCCAGGACCTCCGCTGCTGTACGTCGCCGGCAGACGCGGGCGGGACATAGGCGGGAGCGGCCGCGGCGGTAGTGTTGAAGCGAGGGCGTGCCGCAGCACATAGCGAAGAGGTTAATGACCGGACCTCGTGTCTGAGGAGAGAGAACATGGCTGCCCAGCCGCTGTGCTCGTTCTCGAGGCCAAGGAACACCGGACACTGGACAGGCGGGACGCGGAAGAACGAAACCAAGCGCAGGTTGCTCGTAGGCGCCAGACGCGCCAGGACGAGATGTGGGAACTACATTCCTTTTCCGACTGCAAGGGAGGGCACCGCGGAAGCAAGCCTTAGGGCCCCCGTTCCCACTCTCCCTCATACCTGCTTGCTCAGTTCGCTTTCCCCCTGCTCGCAAGCCACGGCGGGCGAATCAGGGACACTTAGTATAGCGGGAATAAGCCCTATCTGTTGTTACCAGGTCAGATCGGAGGTCGGCCGGCTGTATTCGCATTAATGCTGAACGTCGCGCCTACAGGGAATAGTACCGCGATTTGAACCTCATCGCAGCACTGCCTTCCAAAATCCTGTGCGTGAGACGCGTCCTCGAGCCCAAAGACTTTGACTTACCACTTGTTTTAGTATAACACGTCAGGAATACCTGAAGAGATTCCAAGACCGCTCGAACAGGCTCGAACGCATCGTTCGAACTGAACACGATACAAATGACCAGCAGTGGGAAGGCTGGCGGGAAGCGGCCACGCTCAAGTTCTCCTGGCCGAGATGAGCCCCAGACGCCTGTGAAACGCGTCGCCTATAATCGCGAGCCAAGGACGCCGTCTTCGTCACTCACTCCCGAGCAAAGGAGCAAGCGACTACGGGGGATCCTGGATGGTCTCTCTTCTGTGCCCACCACGCCTACGCGACGGGAAACAGAGACAGCCAGATCTGACCGGACAGAGAAAACTTCAGGTACTTTCAGACCGGCTGGTATACGCGGTCCGTTCTACCCGGACGACCCTCTGGCAGGCTCAAGCAAACAGCTTGCTGGCTTGCGATACGCATCCTCAGCTCCTCCGAAAGCTGCGAAAGCGAAGGAGATAGACTCTGAAGAAGAGTTCTGGAGTTCCCCTCCTCCGCAACCTGTTGCCCGACCTCCACGAGGCGAATTCTCTGCGGCTGGTTATCGGCTGGACTCTTTCGCCAGGCCTGCCAACAATAATCCGGCATTGCTTACTCCTCAAAGTAGCCCCCACAAGTGGACCGGCGCGGCGTCTCTGGCGTCGACGGCTGAGGTAGACGACCTACTTGCGGAAGATGCAGATCTCGGGGAAGAAGAGCTCGACTTGGCTGTCGAAGAGAACCATAATACCCTTGGCGATGATCCCGTAAGTCTCACCGAGTATGTCCGAGCCACCCTTATACTCATCGTGTCTTAGGATAACCCTTTTGATACCAGAGCAGCTTCTGCTCAGGGGCACGCCAACATCACTGGCGAGGGTCTTGCAGGGCAGCCTCTTACTCCGCTGTCGCGCGAGTACGTTGATACACTCAACAAGATTCCTGCCTATATCGAACGGCTTGAGAGAAAGCTACGTGCGGCCGAACGGAGCGTGCAGAAGAAGCAAGAGCGTATTTACGAGCTGGAAACCCGAGTGGCAGAGTAGGTCTTGCTGCGCTGACGTCGAAGCACCCTGGCTTACTTGTCTGTTCTAGGCTGGAGAAGGTTGCGAAGTCCTAGGCCTGGAGTGGCGAAGACTGTCCCCATGCAGTCTGAACCTGCGGCATTAATAGGATGTACATTTATTGAAGGACCTGTGTAACATGCGTGTAGTTGTACCTCTATTCGTGAACCTAAATTCAGTGGATGCTCCCAAGCTTCCCCAGATGTGTGAGCGCTCGTCGGAAATCCCTTGCTTTGTGATCTCATGTCGGACACTGCTGACACGGAGACACGGCAGCCGAGCGTGTCTGTACACGCAAGGTTCGTTCCGCCAGCGGAGCCGTCTCTGCCCCCGCTGGCCCTGCAAGTAACTCGGCTTGTGGGCTCTTACATGGTATGGGTCGGGACGACGGAAGAGACCGCTGAGACCGTGCAGCTTGCGCCACTCCGCGGGTCCCTCACCAGGGACTGGACCTGTGCAATGCCCCCAACAAGCGTACGGCTATTCCGCAGGCGATCATCGAGGGGACAAAAGGACTTATGATGCCCAGATTTCCGCAGGGCCAGGCGCGGCGACCACGCTTCACCGGTCCTCGAGCTCGGACGTCTCATTCTCAATGGCACAGCGTCTCGGTAAAGCACCTCTCATTCTTGTGCGAGCGACGCGCGCGGACTGCTGACCATGCGGACGGTGACTTGCTCGGCCCCTTTACCACAGCTCGGCGATTCAGAAAGCAGATTTTCTTGTCAGTGGACGTGCCCCCGTCGTTCATGGCACTGGGCGACGGGCCGCGGCTGGTCTTGGCGGTGGAGAAGGCTGTGGTGGGCACGCTCAAGTCTCTGGAAGAGACGGGCCAAGTGCCGGCGTCCTAGGCTGCGCGTCGTCGACGTCTGCTGCAGCGCAGAGGCCAGAGGCTGTGCAGGCCCGTCCTGTATTGCGCATGCGAAGCTGGCAGGGACATGGGTGATGGTATCTGGGCGTACATCGGGTGAAAGGCTGCGGTCAACTGTAAAAATAAAAGGACAAGGCATCTGTTGGCATCGTCATCTTCTGGTATCGATGAAGGCTTCTTTGGCCGTGTTGTCTTGCTGAGGCTGGAGGCGTGGCTACTCCCGCAAAGTGCCTGTGCCCCGCCGAGCGCGCGATCGGCAAGCTGATTCCCCTGCTTCACGCCAACGCCGTCACCCGTAGCCTCTCTCTTGTCTACCACCATCCGCACCCGCTGCCCGCCAAACGACTCCAGCGACGGCGGACCCGAGCTCATCGCCCACGACGACGAGGATTATCTCTGCACTAGACGCTGTGTGATTCATAATTCCATGTCGGAACCTGAACTTCTGGCTTACATGTCTACGAACGACGACTTCGACCTCCCTCGCTGGAACCCTCCCCAGAATCACGACGCCCTCTCCTCGTCGGCCCAGGCGGCCCAGTCCGCTGCGCAGGCCTCCTCCTACCTCTACGGCCAGGGGCCTCCCCCGCAGTCTGGTGTCTCAAGTAACAGGCTCCCGACCGCCCATCAGTCCCCTACCGGTACTTCGAGGCAGCCTCGCATTAGCCAGATCATGGACGATGACCCGCAGTACGCCCTGAGTCCTGCTCAGTACTCGTCGTCAGGGAACTCGCTGTCTCGGAGTGTATCCATGGGGGGTGCTGCGACCTCGCGTGGTCGCCGCCACCACATGCAGGAGGATCTCGAGGGCGCATTCCCTGTGGACAGCGTTTCCGGGCAGCGGCAGCCCACGCACGGCCTCCCCCAGCACCATTCAAACTCCCTGTACCCGTCCAGCGTTGGCTATCATCACTCGCCTGCCCTGGGGTCGAGCGCCAACACCAGCAGCTCTGGAGCAAACGTAGCCGATCCCTACCAGGATGCCTACTTCCCCTCCTCTGGTAACCACCCGCCCAAACGGTCGCAGACGACGCACGACGCGAGCACATCTTCTCGGACACCGCGTTCCCCTCATCGTGGCGCCAATGCATCTCAAGGCATGCTCGATCCGTATTCACCGCAACAGAACCAGTATACTCCCCCATCGAACGCATATCCCTACTCACCGACTACTGAGAGCCGGGCTTTTCCACCTACCGCGGCGTACCCGGCTCACACACGCACGCAGTCCCAGGTCAAAGCCGAGCCGATGACTCCCCCACTTCCACCGTCGTATCGTGGGCAATTACCGGTGAAGGCAGAGCCCGTCGACCATCCCATGTCCAATGCGTACTCTCCCCCAGCTGTAATGCCAGCGTCGTCAAACTACTCTCCATCGTACCAGATGAACGCCACCAGCCCCACCCCGTCATCGCAGAACCTGCAAGTAGCACGGCAACAGCGCTCATCGGTGTCTCAGCCTCCGACGCCGCTTTCATACCATTCTTCACAGGGTCCAGGCTCAGGCCACTCGCCGTACTACGGCCAAGATCCTCAGGCAATGGTTGTGGAACCGCCGCCAAAACGTCGGCCTACTGGCCTGCGGCGAGTGCGGGATCAGCGGGACCTCCGGGCGTACGTAAACCCGCAACCCGCAGGCCGGAGGATGGATGCGAGCGGCGCGTTTCTTTCGGTATGGCATCTCATGCCGACACAAGTGTGCACACTCATTAACGTTTGATTCTCACAGCCTGCGCGGCAACTGACGACCAACATCGTCGAAACATTCCGCATATGCAACCCTGCATTCAGATACGAGTCGACGCACAACCCCCGGCGAGTGCTGACCAAGCCTAGCAAGCCCTCGCACAATGATGGATATGACAACGAGGATTACGACTACATCCTCTATGTCAATGATTGGCTAGGCACGGACGAAGGGCACAAGTATGTGACGCGCGTGTACCATGTGGACTCAATGAGACTGACCCCGGTCTAGGTACCTCATTCTGGACATCCTTGGCCAAGGAACATTCGGTCAAGTGGTAAAATGCCAAAACATGAAGACGCATGAAGTAGTAGCAGTGAAAGTTGTGAAGAACAAGCCAGCGTACTTCAACCAGAGTATGATGGAGGTTACTATCCTTGAGCTGGTGCGTATCCGGACGCAATCGAAGCCTGATGCGCATATACTCAACCACACGGTATAGCTGAACAACCAGTGTGACCCTCATGACGAACATCACATCCTTCGACTTCGTGATTCGTTCATCCACAAGAACCACCTGTGTCTTGTCTTCGAGCTCCTCTCGTCCAACTTGTATGAGCTGATCAAGCAGAACCAGTTCCAAGGTCTCAGCACGCAACTCGTCAAGGTCTTCACTGCCCAGCTGCTCGACTCTTTGACGGTCTTGAAGGAGGCGCGACTCATTCACTGCGATTTGAAACCTGAGAATATCCTCTTGAAATCGTAAGTTATATCCACATCTCTCCGAACGTATCTCATTCCGTGCAGACTACAGTCTCCTCAGATCAAGGTCATCGATTTCGGCTCAGCGTGTCACGAACGTCAGACCGTCTACACGTACATTCAGTCGCGATTCTATCGCTCTCCCGAAGTCCTGCTGGGAATACCGTACACCGCCGCCATCGACATGTGGTCATTAGGTTGCATTGCCGTGGAACTTTTCCTCGGTCTGCCGCTTTTCCCGGGCACGAGCGAGTACAACCAGATCACTCGGATAGTGGAGATGCTTGGGTGCGACTTGATGTTCACCTGACTGTAGCATGATTGACTGACACCTACTTTAGCACTCCGCCACAGTATATGCTTGACATGGGAAAGCAGACAACTCAGTTCTTCGACGCGTTCCCGGACCAGTACGGCGGCAAGAAATACAAGCTGAAGAGCATAGAGCAGTACTCGCGCGAGCACAACACTCAGGAGCAGCCAGGGAAGCAGTACTTCAAGGCGACAACTCTGCCCGAGATCATCCAACAGGCACCGATGCCAGCTTTCAAATCCGGTTCTAGACAGCAGCACGAGATCGAGAAAGGTGCGCCATCCGCGCCCGTCGTGCAGAGTTTGATAGGGTTGCTCACTGGCACGTCCCTAGAAATGAATAACCGCGCCGCTTTCATCGATTTCGTTCAAGGGTTGCTCAACATGGACCCAATTCAAAGATGGTCGCCACAGCAGGCTCGTATGCATCCGTTTATCACCGGAGAGAAATGGACGAAGCCGTGGCAGGTAAGTGGACAATTGCTCCGTATCAACTTATTTTGACCCTGTGACCACAGCCGACCGGGAGCGGGCAACCTTCTCCTGCTCCAGTTACATCGCCGACGTCGGCTACCCCAGATCCTAAGCGGCCGTACGGAGGACTTGTACCATCACAACCCAAGGGATCTGGCGCGTTCCGAGACGCCGCCGCATACAACCAGCACCTGGCGCAGCAGCAGGCGTACACCGCTCAACAGCAGGCGGCAGCGCAGGCGTCGCAGAACGTGTATCGGAACCCATACTTGCAGCAGCAGAACGTGCAGCAAGGCCAGCCAGCTCAAGGTTCCTCGGCCGCCTACGGGTCACAAGAGGCCCACGCCTTCCCGTCATCACAGAATCGTCTCGGACAGCAGGCTTCACATGGTCAGCTAGCTCCGGTGAACGCAGGCAATGCGCAGTACTCGTCTGGCTATGCTGTTCCCTCCCAGCACCTGAACCCATCTGCACCCTCGAACAGCTACCAGCCTCCCACGACCACGCGGATGCGTTCCAACACGATGAACAACCAGGAGCCCGTTCCCGCGGCGCTCGCCCGGCTACAACATATGAACCAGGACGTTATCGGCGGGCGGAAGGCGCTGACTCCCGTGCTGAAGCGCGACGACCCTTGGGAGCGAAGACAGTCAGGGAAGGGCGCCCCGGCGCAGACCTTCGCGCCGCTAGAGATTCTGCAGCAACAGGCCGAGATGGCAGCATCGCAAGGCTACTGGGGCCACTACCCGAGCTCGAGCCAGGGCTCGAACCGCTACTCGCACCAGCAGCCGACATCGAGCCTCGCGCACTCGTACACGAACATGCAGGTCGACGACGACCGGCGCGACCAGGTCATGTCGAGCGTGCGCAGCGCCGCGCGCGCGGACCCGGGCCAGAACGTGCTCTACGGCGGCGCGTCGGCGAGCATCATCCCGAGCCCGCCCCAGGCGTACAGCGGCGGCGCGACGACAGCGGGCAACCGCTTCGCAGCGACGTACGCGCCGGGCGGTGGCGGCAGCGGCGGCGCAAGCGCGTCGCCGTTCGACGTCGCGATCGAGCGCCGCGGCGACATGGGCGCGATGTACGTGCCGCTGCAGCCCGACCAGTACGGCACGTACGGCAGCACGCCCGCCGGCGGGCGCGGCGTTGCGCCCCCCGCGCAGCCCGTGCTGCCGTCGTTCTACGGCGCGAACGCGGTGCCGGCGGGCCACCAGGCGGGCGGCGCGCAGCGGAACCCGTTCGGGCAGGCGGACGGCATGCAGAACACGCTGGGCGCGAAGGACGCGCGGCGGAAGAGCGGGATGGACCTGTGGTCGCAGTGAGCGGCGCGGCGCGGGCTGCTGGAGGATTACGGACATGTCACTGGTGATATCGATGAAGACTGCTTTCCATGTTCTTGTTCTAAAACGTTTCCACGGTACATAACTCATTTCTGCGCTCTGTTATCTGCACGACACATTTCGCCTTTTTCTTGCCACACGCTCTGAACCCATCCGCACCTGTGTCCCGGGACGACGCTGAGCTCCTCCCGTAACATCTGACGCTAGGTACCGTACGCTAGGCATTGCAAAATCCGCGGCGCGGGATTCGCTATCGGCCGTGCCCTTACGTCTTCAGGGTCCCGCAATTGCAGATTTCCATGCATTGGCTCCGAGATGAAAAACGACCGTGTTGAACGGCGGGCTCTATGCAGGAAGGGAAAATTAGGGTATATGTGTACAGCGGCGCGGCTCTACGCCCGTCACGGGGCCCGTCTACAGCTTGCTGAAGAGCTCCTCGACCTCCCAGGCGCCGCTCCAGTAGTGCACCTGGCACTTGAGGCCCGCGCCCGCGCCGTCCTTCTCGATGCGCTTCTGCAAACCGCGGTACGTGCGGCAGAGCACCGCGTCCTCGCTGGCGCGCGTCAGCACGGGGTGCGCCACGCTGGCACACAGAAAGAATTACGCACCTCCGCAGGCGCAGGATCGGGCAGAAGTCGTTCGAGCCGTCGCCGATGTAGACGACGCGGTCGAAGGCGGGCTGGTGGCGTGCGAGGAACGCGTCGAGCTCCTCGCCTGCGGGCGCGGTCAGTGCGCGGGGCGCAGGGGAGCAGGGGCGCGGCGCACCTTTGCACATGTTCGGGCTGCAGCCGACGCGGCAGCCGTGCTGGGGCCCCGCGGGGTCGACGCGCCGCCGGAGCTTGAGCAGGCCCGACGGGTCCCATTCCGCGGGGTTCGTGATGACCTCGTCGAAGAGCGTCTCGAGGCCGCGCTCCTGGCGGCATGGTCAGAGGCGGGACGGATGGCGGCGACGGACGCGTACCTTGAGGATGGTCGAGATAAAGACCTCGTTGGCGTTGGATAGGCAGAGGAAGGTTGTCTTGGGGTTGGCCTGTTCCTTGGCCTTTAGCACTGCACGCTTCATGGCGGGGTGCTATGTAACATATGTAAACGTGGCGTAACATAGAGGGGAATTGGGTACGCACGAAGGGCATAATTTTGAGGGCGCCCTCAATCTCTTCCCTGGTGCCGCCACGCGCATGGTACTCCTGTAGCGACTGGGCCCTTTCGCGCCGTGTAAATACTAGAAAATTGGCCCTGGGGGCGGACGTGTCTTACACAAGATCGGTCCACTGGACCTCGTCCTTGAGGTTTTTCATCTTTCTCCGGAGGTCTGGGGCGAGGACCTCGAAGATCCATCGGTCAGAGTCCTGGTCTGCGAGGGACCTGGGGTGTGCTGAGCGGGTGGCCGACGGAGGGCAGGGCGGTACTTACCAGTCAAAGTCGAAGACGACGAGCTGGCGTTCTGTGCGAGGGTCCATGTGTGCGGGTGAGTCACTGGCAAGAGAGGAGGAGGAGGCTGAGGCAATTAAGCCAGCGTGGAGGGTGCTTACGCTTGGCGGCTTACCTCATATAGCCTGCCTCGTCGCAGGCGCCCGCATGCTCATGCCTTCCACCACTCTCGCCGCAAAGGCCTCCTACAAAAAGCTCCCGGGCACGCTCGAGCTCACCCCGACGCACCTCCAGTGGACACAGGATGGCAAGAAGGCCCCCTCGATAAAAGTGCCGCACTCCGACGCTGCATGTGAGCCCACGCCCCGTCCAGGCGCGCCCCGCACACTGCTGACCGCGGCCCAAGCACTCTTCTGCAGCAAGGAGGGCGCAGCGCAGGTCAGGCTCAAGCTCGGGCTCGTCTCGGACGAGGCAGGGCACAACTTCACGTTCCTCGCGCCCCAGGCCGTCGCCGTCGTCGAGCGCGAGCGGTTCAAGACCGAGCTCACGAACATCATCAGCGTGAACCGCCGCGGCGTGAACGCGTCCGGCTCCGTGCCCCCGCCCGTCACCCCCATCTCGGCGCCGTCCCCAGGCAATGTCGCAAGCCCACGGCCGCCACTGCTCTCGCGTCCGTCCACGTCTCGTGCAGCGTCCGTGGCGAGCGAAAGCAGGACGCCGGGGACGCCGACGTCCGACCCCGCTGGCGACTTTCAGCTACGGATACGGGTCCTCTTGAGCAACCCCGATCTTGCGGCGCTGCATCGTGAACTCGTGATGAGCCGCCAGATTACAGAGGATGAGTTCTGGGAGGGCAGACAGGTGCGTGGCTATACGTTCTTCGATGCTGCAGTGTTAACCACCGACTGCAGCACATCTTGCAAGCGCAGAGAGCGCAAGAGTCTCAGAGGAGAGGCAAACCCGGTCAACTAGTAGACCCGCGTCCCCAGTCTGTCGATGGAGAGATCAAGATTGTCATTACGCCTCAGCTCAAGTTAGACATCTTTGACGAGTACCCTGTGGTAAAGAAAGCGTTCGAGGAGAACGTTGACAAGAATGTGTGTATCCTTGTCCAGTATATATCCTTCTACTGTTACTGATGTCTGTGTATAGATGACTGAGCCAGCATTCTGGCATCGATACTTCCAGTCCAAGCTCTTCAACTCGCACAGGGCGTCCATTCGTTCTGCTGCAACTCAGCATGTTGTGAAGGATGACCCAATCTTCGACAAGTACCTGGAGAAAGAGGACGATGGTAAACACGCGAGAGAGAAGCTGAATTCTGGTATTGACATACCTTTCCAGAGCTGGAGCCGCGCAGACTACGCGAGGACCGGGTGGATATCTTCATTGACCTTGGCGCCACCCTGGAGGACCACGTAGAGGTTTGTTTGCTGTCCGCATGCGTGTATCTGCAGCTGAGAAACCTTGCTATAGACCGGAAACGAGAGGGATATCACAATGCAAGCAGGAAAGCAGCGCGCTGTCTTGCCATTGATCAGAAAGTTCAACGAGCACTCTGGTCGACTACTTGACTCTGTTCTGTAAGTTCGCTTATGTATGCTCACCTCTATCTTACTCACAGGCATCCAGTGGTGACACGCCTAATAAGCGTAGACGAATAGAGGGCAGCGTAGAAGAGGTCAGTCTGCGGTTTATAGCGGCTAGTGAAACTATGGGCTGAGTGTCTTCAGCGATATGCCCAACTGGACCTCGAGGACCTCCACGACAATCAGTCCTCGTCCGGCATCACCCTCGCCAATCTAGACAGCCAGCGATACTTCGAGGGACGATCCAACCAAACAAGCGACAGTACCATTACCGTAAGCCTCCAGTCCGTGCATGTCAACTCCCAGCTGACCGTCCGAGCCAGATCTCAGCCAAAGCCGCCGTACAAGAAGCGAAAGCGAGCCTGCAGGGCTGGTCCACGAACCTCAGCCAGCTCAAGGTCGACCGCAAGGCGGGCGGCGCAGCGCTCGAAGAGATGACGCAGAACGTCGCGGCGCGGCTCGAGGTCAAGATGCGCAAAGGTGCGCGCCCGCCGTCCCTGCGCTGCCCGCACCCATCTGACCGCGCGCGACTGACCCCGCTCCAGAGGACATCCCCGAGCACCTCTACCGCCAGATGGCCGCGACGCAGACGGCGACGAACGAGTTCCTGCGCCAGTTCTGGCTCGCGATCTACCCGCCGCCCGCGGACTTCCCCACCGCGGGCGCGCCGAACGCCGCGCAGAAGGCCGCCAAGGCCGCGAAGATGGTCGGCTACCTCGAGCGCACGCACGAGAAGGTCGAGGGCCTCCGCCAGGGCGCGCACTCGCTCGGCGTCGACCCGAACAAGATCTACACGGTGAGCCGCGGCTGCAGCACTGGTGTGGAATGGGGGCTGACGCGCCGCAGGCGATGAAGCCCGTGCTCGACGCCGCGGAGAAGGCGATGGCGTTCTGGCGGCAGCGCAACGCCGCGAAGCCGCCGCCTCCGCGCTGACACCCACAGGCCGCGCACCGGCGCCACACGCAGTCGGCACTCCTGAGCATCCATATTCCATGTGTAATGTACTGTACGAATAAATAAATAATCGGGGCGTCCGCATGCGTCCGCGCGCAGGCTAGCTGTACGGGCTCGGCTGCTTCTGCAGCCCCGCGCCGGACGCGGCCGTGCACTCGTACGTCGTGAACATGACGAGCATGTGCAGGACGATCGCGTAGACGATGAACGCGGTGCGCGTGCGCCGGTTCCCGAGGATCGCGCGCGTGAGCACGAGCACGCCGCGCTCGAGCACATTCAGCGACTCGTACGCGCGCGTCGCCTCGCGCCCGCGGAACGCCTGGAACGGGTTCATCGCCTCCTCGCTGGGGCGGCGCGTCAGAGGTCAGCTGTGGGGGATGACGGAGGGCACGTACTATCGCGCGCGGTATTTGCTCATGTCGTCGGAGCGGCCGGCGGTGTTCGAGGGTATCGGGTCCAGCGTCGACGGCCGCTGCGCAGAGTCTTCGCGGTAGCTCTGCATGTAGCGCACCTTTTCGTACAGCTTCAGGTTGTCCTGCTGCAAGCTCTTCACCTGCGCGCACGAGAGCCATAGTAAGCGAAGCGCAGACACCCTGTGGAAATCCACAAACCTCTGCACGAAGCTCGGAGATGATGTTGAACTGTTTCCGCAGTTCCTCCTCCAATTCTGCGTTCCGCTGCCGGAAACGGTCTCGCTGGCCCGTCACGATCGGCAGAATAGACGTGTCCGCCGCAGAGGTGAACGGAATCGGGCTATTCCTGGCAGGCGAGGGCTGCTGGTGCGTGAGCGCGTGCATTTACCCAAGTATTTATCCTGCTTACCCCCGACTTCCTGCCCAGGTCCAGCCCGGCAAGGACGTCGTCGGCTGCGGGTGTGCCATCGCCGTTGGGCGTCTTCGACGTGCGGTCGTGCGTCTGGATTTGCATCAGGTCGTTCTCGAGCTTCTCGTTCAGCATGCGCTGCTTCTCGAGGTCGGCCTCTGCGTTGGCGAGATCGCCTTGCAGTGACAGTAGCTGAGCCTCTAGCTCTCCATGCAAGATCTTTGCGGACGCGTGAGTTACAGGTCACGCTGCGCCACAATGTACAACATACGCGGAATCTCGTCAGCTCCTCGAGCAGCTTCTTGTTCTTGACTGCCAGCAGGACCTCGAGCGCCTTCCCGTTCTGCGCATTGGCCTTGTCCGCGTTGGGGTTGGGCAAGTGCAGGCCAAGTGCATCGCCAGAGCCGCCTTCGCTCACAAGCGTCTCTGTGTCGTCGTCCTCGTCCAGACCAGCAAACTCCACGTACTGTACGCGCAGCTCAGCGATTATGCGCCGTACCGCAAGACGTCACAACTCACCTTCATGATCTCAAGCTCACGCTTGATCTCATCGTAGTCCGAGTATTGCTTCAGCTTCTGCCGCAGCTGATCAGCCTCTGAGGACTAGGCAGTCGATCGAGTGGTTAGTATTCGGCTTAAACGTAGGGTACGCAAGCGCAGCCACCTTCTTCTGGAGGTCTCTCGTAATCTCCTCAGCCTGTTTCTGAGCTTTCGCCTGTGCTTCGAGCGTTGCAGCCTTCTGGACTTCTAGCGCATGCGAAAGCCTATCAGTCTCTGACTCAAGCTCGGTGACTTTAACTTGGAGCTCCTTGAGTCTAGTAACGTTAACTTCTCGTCACTGCTGACAACCGGCACGGCGCGCACCTTTCAGAACTCTCATTTCCGCTCTTAATAGCTTCTATTTCCGCCCGGAGAAGCTCCTGCACGCAGGCATATCAGTCTGCCGTAAGATGCATCGGAAGCCTGTACGTACGTTCCTCCGCTCGACGGTGACGACACGGCTGTTCGCCCGCTCAAGGTCGGCAACCATCATGTCCAGTTCTGCCAGTTTAGAGACAACCTCTTGATCTGGTAATGCCGTGAGCTCGGCCTCGCACGTTCCACGCGGAAATGAATGCTATACCTTGCCGTTGTGTGTGGTCGAGGAGCTTCGCTTGGTTGGAGTCATGAGACGTTCTGAGGTCGCGGAGCTGGCTCTTCGCCAAGGCAACCTGGCGCTGAAGGTCTTGCTCGCTGTATCCTAGTCAGGCTAACGGTAAAGAGCATAGTCCAAACTGGACGGACCGTTCTTCATAGTTTCGTATCCTTTCGTCGTAAGTTGCGTTGAGCTCATTCTCCTTCTGAGTCACCTTCTCCTGGATCATCTCTTCCATCTGCAGTACACGCGTTAGTTGCGCATTACATTCGCGCCACGGACATGACACGCACGCGTTGTTCGAGCTGCTCTGCTCTGGCTTCGGCTTTCTTCTTCGATGTCTCTAACGACGATGTCTCGCTCAGTCGCTTCTTGAGGTCCGCATTCTCCTCCTTCATACGCTGGAGTTCAAGCTCCAATTCACGAGCTTCCGCGACCTTGACTGTTTGGTCCTACACCAATCGGTCAGACTGTGGCCAAAGAGATGCGCATCTCCAACGTACCACCGCAGCCTCGAGCAGCGGGTAAGGATCCGGAGCCTCAGCAAGGACTTTGTACACGTTCAAGAACGCATTCTCTGCTGCTTTGGACCGTTTCGTGAGGCTGTCGATCTCAGTCTGGTATGCTGCATGCCGTATTAGCTCCCACTTGGCTACACTGTAACACGCGTGTACACACCTTTGAGTAGTCCCTTGAATGCATTCAGCTTCTCCTCGTCTGGTATCTTCTTGAACTCTGGACGCCGTGGTCTGCTCAGCGCGTTGGGACATTAGCCAGGAGATTGCTGCGGTGCACGTACCCTTCGTCCTGTCCGCTAATGCCTTCCGGCCGACCACGCTCTCCTTCTGATTCTCAACGAGCTCAATTCCCTGCGCATCGAGGGTCTTTTGGAGCTCAGAGAGATTGATCTCTGGCAGCACGCAGTCAGGACTTCTGCGTCGCGTTCGAGAAGGCACAATTACGGACCTTTCCACGTAGCGAGCGCACCGGAGAAGTTCTGCTCAGCCATGTCTGGAATGCTATTATGATACAGGCCCAGTGACCAAGGGCTGCCGCATGTATGTCTGCGGGCGACGCGAAATGTGCGGTCGGGGACGTGAAGGACGCGGCGAAAGCGTTGGCTCCGTCACCCCGGCGCTACCGCGTTGTGGGCGCCTGGAGGCGCTTTGCCCAGAAATGGCGCTCCCGCTCATCAGTCTCAGCCAGTCACTCACGACGATGTCGACGAGTTCGCAAGATCCAGAGAGGCAAGTAATCATACCAGTGTATTCTCATCATGCAGGTCCCTTCGACAACGAAGGGAATGTGGTGTGTTATACACATCGCCTCGTCGCAGCGCTCAGAGAAAGCAAGACAGACAAAAATCCAGAGCGGTGAGTGGCAACAAACGAGCAATGAGAGCACTCCGAGCCTCGGGGGAAGAATTAGTGCACTCTACCTCGCAATCTTGTTGCTGAGTGATCTTCGCATCCAGAGAATTTTATTCGTGCTCGAAAGACAGGTCAGATCCTGGCCGATGCAACTTCTTCTGTGGGGTCCTCTCTTGCTATCTGCCGCAATCTATCGTGCTGACTGGTGGTGACACAGTGTGGGTAGATGAGATCGCGCCATTTGAGCCCTCAGATGTGCCGATTGCTCGCGCAAATGCCTGCGATCTACCGTCGACACCTTCGACGTGGTCGGAGTCGCCTAGGTCCACATATGCACCATCTCTACAGTCCAGTTCTCCATCAGGGCCCTCTTTGGCACCACAGAACAGCATATATGCGCCATTTTCGGAGCGCAGGAGCGATGCTGAGGAAAATTTGTCTCGGCCGCGCCAGCCGGCGTAAGCATAACGCTTTACTCCCTTCTACGTCCATATCTCTCACTGGCGACATCCTATACAGTCAAATTCCAGAACCAGGTAAAGGCCCTGCTGGTGGATTGCTCTCATTTGCAAAAGACTTTTGCCTGCGACGCTGATAGGGTCCTTTCAGCATCAAGTTCAGCCCATCTGCTACCGAGAGGCTCGTCGCCTGGACCGTCTACCTTCAAGTCTGTCCCGCACGAGGGCAGACTTCGCCAGCGCAGAGCAGCCCTCTCTGGACACGCTAGGTTGCCTTCGTACAATGGGTCCACTCTGGATGACCAAGACACCTTCACCGGCACCAGTTCACCATCCTCCTATGCACCTTCGTCTGCACCCGCTACAGGTCCCGGACAAGTTCGCGAAGGCTCTTGCAATCTTTCTAATTACACCTCGGGAAGCGTTGATAGGTACACGAGCGAGGTCAGTTGGCAGACTGACGCCATCCCGCAGCTGCTGATTCTCAAGGTACGCCGCCCCGTAGCACACGAAGCGAGGAGTGGCGAACTCTCCTTCGGCATGGGGCTCGAGGCGTCTGCCCCGCCGTACGCCCTCAGGAAGAGCACGGAACGATGGCGTAAGGGTATGTCGGCTGTACGGGGCGCATAGTGTATCTGGTCGGCTGAACGGAGCTCCTGCCTCTCCTCTCGCACGCGACCTTCCAATCAGGATCTCTCGAGCATGCGTCCCCAACAGCACACGGCCGCAGTGCCGAGCATCACACCATCTGCCGACACCGCTGCTGCGTATCTGGAGGCGTTGGCGGGGATCCCGGCTTACATTCGTAAGCTAGAACGCAAGCAGGCTGCGTCAGAGAAGAGCGTCCGCGTGAAGACGCAACGGATCGCCGAGCTCGAGGGGAAATTGCGTCGGTCAGTGCCATGCGCTCGGACAGGGTGGATTGGAGCTCTGTGCGTTGACCCTTACGATTCGCTGCGTAGCCTCGAGGCCGAGAACGCGCATCTCAAGGCGAAGCTCGACCTCGACCCAGGACGCTGAAGAGCCAACCCTGCTTGCTCCCAGACTCTGCTCTCTTGTGTCTTCGACTCCACTGTGCCTCGACCTACCTCCTGCTCGACCTGTCTCGCCTTACCCCTGTCCTAGACGACTTTCTGACACATCGTATGTTCACACGCGTCGTGGGACGTTCTGCCTCCTCATAGCGATAGCACATTGTAATTGGGGTCTTCGGGACGGAAAGAGGAACCTTGTACGGCTGCGACCAACTCTACGGCCCCATGGGCCTAAGCGCGAATTAATATGACAACGCAACGCTCTCTCCCCGCCGGCCAACTTTACGTGTCGAGCTCCGCGGGAAAGCCTAGAAGACGCACTGTCGAGGGACGCGAAGAACCAGGCACACCGAGGAAAAGCGTCTTTGACATGCAGGGTCGGCCGTCATCCGTCTAAATGGGCGAAAGCGGATCGCGCACGAGCGCAAGCCTCGCTGTCTGTTTGCTCGCGAAGCACACCGGATTCGCGAGGCATTTTGCGTCTGCGGCCTGCTGGCCATGGGGCCTGGACGCGGCGCGCAATGTCGTCAAACGGGTCCGGGCCCAGGCTCAGCAGGATCTGCACCGTCCCGCTGCAGCCCGCCTCGCAGGCGGTGTGGAGTGGGTGCGCGCGCGGACGGCTGTGCGGCGCTGGGGCAGCCCGAGCAGACGGGCCCATTCAGTCCGCGAGCCCGAATTTGCGTCGGCGCGTGCATCGCGTGTGAGCGTGCGGGGCGACGCGCCCGGGACCGAGGGCGCACCAGTGCTTGCCGGAGCCCGCGTGGCTGCGCGTGCGGAGACCGCTCGGGAAACGCGAGCCCCGCTGGGCTGCGCCGACGTCCGCCAGGGCTGCCGTCCCGTCAGCAGACGCGTCACATGCGCCCTCGCAGGGACACAGCGGCGGATGCTTGAAAGCTAAATTCTGAATGCGTGGTGCCGCACAACGCTCCCCAGGACGCGTTCCATCTGTGAAATGAGAATCGCGGAAGGGACGGACTGGATGGCCCTGCCTCGGTAAGGTTATCGAGTCAGGGTACCGACGCCGAGCTGTGGTGGGTACCCACGCGTGCAATGTACCAGCGCCGCCGGGTGCGGCGGCCCCCGCTACCCGCGACAGTCGTCTTCGCAATTTCTAGCGTTACCGGCGGTTGTACCAGCGACTTGTCAGTGGCTGGCTGCCAGTGCGCTTGCAGATACATCATTATCGAGAGCCATGTGGGCGCATGATGATTGGCCCCTGCCAGTGTACGCGGTCGCCTTCGGATAGATCGTCGGTGGCAGATAGAACTGCAAAGCTAACGTTTCTATCAGCCAGGATCCCGAGGGTTCGATACGCACAGACCAGAAAAGGGAAGTGCAGACGTTGCAATGGCGGGAACGCGAATCGACAACATGTACTCGCGCACCAATTGAAGCGGTGCACGGAGTAGCAGTGTGCGCCGCCGCGAGCGTTGCGCTCTGCGAGCTTCCAGGCGAGAGATGTGAGGTTCTGGGCTTCAGCGCAGCCTTCCGCGTCGAACGCACCGACGGCGAACTCACGGCCCACTGACACATACCGCAAGCCTCAGCGACCGCTGTGCCTGACCTCCGTCAGCGCAGAGCACTTCGACGGGAAAGATCGACCGCCAAGCGACTGCGGTGGAAGCAAGTGCTTGCTAACGCGTCTGCGACAAGCGAGACGTTGACGGCATGCGCGCGACAAGTCTTGCGGCTTTGTGGCGCGCGCTCGGCTGCCAATCGGGATCGAACATCTCAGGCTTGCAGCGTAACGAGACGTTCCCTGGGGTAATTTGTACATATCCTAGGTGTAGCAACATTGCAAATGGTACAGTCGGGTATGTATCACAGTGTCAGCCTGACAGCAGGAGGGTTGCGGGTGGGCGACGAAAATTGGTAGATGTACATGCGGGCAGGTTTGCTTTGGGGGAGAGACGGACGAAGATGTATGGCAGGGCGAAAGCGTCCATGCCGGTTTGTCGCTGGTGGACGGTGAAAGTCGTGACGGGAGAAGAGGAAAATGCGCGGTGATAGTTGATGGCTGGAAAGAGGGCATAGGCGAATGCATGGCCGGAGTGTCCGAATGAGAATAAGCTAGGAGAACAGCGTCCGTAACCAGAGCTTGAACCGGGTCCACAAGCTCCCCTGCCATCCGGTGCGCCGTGGCTTGCCGCCAACCCACATCTTTCCCGTCCCAATTCTGATCTCGCAGCGGACGCCCTCCCCGCCCTCTTCAATGTCACGGGCCCTGCCCGTCGTGGCTGGGAACCGAGGGAGCGAGCTTCGCACAACGAAGGCCGGGAACAGTTTGAGAAGCGCGATGTACTCGACGTTGGATAGATCGGGGGCTATCCACGTCCTCATGTAGGCGTCAGAATCCATCGAGTCCAGGCTGTTCTGACTGTTCAGCGGTCGGAAAGGGTCAGACGACTCGGTCTGGGGTGTACTGGGCATGGAAGGGTCGTCGCTGGATGAACCTGACGTTGAGAGTTGAGCCATGGTATTTGCCGAGGAATAGGATGTTGACAACGGAGTCGGTGTATGGGTATCCACGAAAGGGTCGCTAGGCGCTCTCGCGCGCCTGGTCTGTGTCGTCGATGCGATGGGAGGTGCTTTGCCTGACCGTGTACGCCCGGAGGCATCGCCTGGGAGAGGACTGGATTGGGAACGGGAATGAATAGGTGAGAGTGGAGTGAACGGCGAATAGGGAGCTGGGCCGCCCATGGGAGACTTGAAAGATGACGTTTCTTCAAACCCGAGGACCTAATCACAACAGGGTAAATATGATATTTGTGATATAGAAGACTTTTGTCACGTACACCCTTGAAGACGTCTATGGCCTCGAGCATAAATTCCTTGCCACTGCATGCACGCTTACTCATCGTTGCCGAATGATAGATAGAAGACGACTTACGCTGATTCCTTGAAGACGGCATCGTCGATTTCCCATTCGATACGTCTGCCACCTGCACCGCCGAGATGCTCTGGCAACACGGACAGCCGCATTACACCCCAAAGACCTTCGAAGAACGGCTTGGTCCCAGGCATGCTCATCGTGCACCAAGTTTTGACAAATCGCTCAAAGCGTTCGTAGCGATCCTTGCGGGCCAGAGAGCTATCTGGTTTCGATCGCGAGGCAGCCATAAGAGAGCCTCCAACCGCAGTCGAATTCAGATGGGCCTGGAACTCTGCATTGCGTCGGGCATTCACACTGGCATGGTAGGCGGATCGTATCTGAGCTTGGAGACGGGAAAACGGTGCGCGATGGGACGAAGGCAGAGTAGCCAAGGTCTGCGCCATGATATGGCCTGCATCTTGATCCTGGTTGAAATACCTGGGGTACATCAGCAAGCTTGCGCAGAGCGATCCGATAAGCGACTCACCATGCGCGGCAGACGTCAGCGAATTTCTCTAGGTCTCGCTCGAGTGGACGGGACGGGGTCGGCGCCCTGCCAGGCGGGGGCGTCATCCCACGGCTACGGGATGCTCGAGACTGGCTACGAGCGGTGGGAGACGTGGGGGAGTTGAAGCGGGGCGATGTAGGGGTGGCTGAGGGGAGGTCGTAGAGGAGTGATTTCCTGTCCCTACTCCCGTTTAGGTGAGGCGCAGGTGAGGTATTGCGGGTTCTGATAGGCACCGGCGGGGGAGGTCGCGCACGAGGCGTCTCCAGCCTGTAGGAAGAGACGGGAGCTGCCATGTCGAATGCTCAGCAGGTTGAGATTGGCGACGAAGCAGCAGCAGGGTCGTGTACAGAGACGGCCAAAGGACGGTGTCCAGGATCTACGAGGGCTGCGCGGCGGCTAGAAAGAGCGACAGAAAGAGGCTGAGAGGAGCGGGACGTTGACCAAAGCAACGTCCTGGCGGGGCAGCTCAGCAGGCGGGTGGTGTAGGCAGCGTAGGCTGCAGCGTGGACAGCGAGCAGAACCAGAGTCGCCAGGTCGCAAGCAGGCCGTACAACGGACCCAACTGCCCACACCGTGTTTCATTCGCCGGGCGCCACTGCATCCCCGAAATGGCAGTTCCACGTGGCGACGCTTGCCCCGGCCACCACAGCCGGGTGTGCTCCTTCAGCTTGCACTCGGCACCCGTGCTCGCCCTCGCAAACACGCGCAGGTCCCTGTCTCAGGACCAGAGCACGTTCACGCCTGCTGTGCGAGCATCACCATAGCACTCCTGCGGCCGTGGGCCGCAGTGTAGGCTTTTAGAACCGTACGTAAGCCTCTTACATGACCCACTTGTGCGCGCTGACGAGCCGATGTGGAAGAACACGGGCGTGTACTTAGAAAGTCCCACAAGTCGGGGAATGTGCTCCACGACTACCTCAAATTGACCCGTTCCTCTCACTCTTGAGCCTTCCTGCGCTGTGATAGACAACTTGCCAAGGCGCGCAGATGCATCACATGCGGGCCAAAGGCATTATTGTCCTTCCGTGAAGCAATTCTGCAACGGCCTTCTATGCCAAAGACCTATGGAAAGCGTGGTACGTCGTGCACGCTTGTGAACTCACTGGGCTGCGCCCATAGACTCTTACACTCGTCCATGAGAACGCACTTTGGACCTGGGCGTATAAATACAGGAAGCACGGATTTACTTACACGTCGTGGCGACGCGTTCCCAACGATGTTGTCGCTTCTTACCACAGTCTCACTCGCCGTCGCTGCACTCGGTGCTCCCGCCGCTACCGATGCACCAGCATGGCGGTTCGATCTGAAGGCCCATAATTCCGGGATTGTGGCTCTCGAGGCGATCGTCGTGGACACCTCTCTGGTGGTTATCTTCGATCGCGCCACCGGAGACCAGCCCCTCAAGACCAGCAACGGGAAGTCTGCGTGGGGCGCGCTTTGGGACCTCGAGACAAGCACGGTCTCTCCCCTCAACGTTCTGACCGACTCCTTCTGCGCCAGTGGCGCTCTCCTCAGCAACGGCACTATGGTAGGTTTGCGGACCTTGACATTTTGTGAGAAAATACTGACCGCTGCTCCCCTGATGCGCAGGTCAGCGTGGGCGGCACTCCCGGTGCCGACGACGGGAATTTCGCTGCGCCTCCTGGCAACCAAGCGATCCGCATCTTTGAGCCGTGCGCCTCGCCATCGGGAGCGGGCTGCACGCTTTTCGAAAACCCTGCGACTCTTCACCTGCTTGAGGAACGGTGGTACCCGTCCTCTGTCCGCATTTTCGATGGCAGTCTCATGATCGTCGGCGGCTCACATGTCCTCACGCCTTTCTACAACGTCGATCCTGCCAACTCTTTCGAGTTCTTCCCAAGGAAAGAGCAGACGCCTAGGCCGTCAGCCTTCCTGGAGCGTGCTCTGCCTGCCAATCTTTTCCCACGGCAAGTCTTTAGACTTTTTGACTATTAGTCTGCTGACAGTGTATAAACTCTAGTGCTTTCGCTCTCCCCGACGGGACTGTCTTCATCGTCGCCAACAACCAGTCTATCATCTATAACATCGAGACAAACACTGAGACAATTCTCCCAGACATCCCGAACGGTGTCCGGGTCACCAACCCGATTGACGGAAGCGCCATTCTCCTTCCCTTATCGCCTCCTGATTTCACGCCCGAGGTCCTTGTTTGCGGTGGCTCGACTGCCGATACCTCTCAGCCGTCCACCAGCCTGTCCTCGCAGCAACCCGCTTCGAGCCAGTGCAGCCGCATCACACTCACGCCCGCTGGTATCAAGGCCGGCTGGCAGGTGGAACACATGCTTGAGGCGCGCATGATGCCCGAGCTCGTCCATATCCCGAACGGCCAAATTCTCATCACGAACGGCGCCGGCACCGGTTTCGCTGCGCTCGACTCTGTGGGCGACCCGGTCGGACACTCGAACGCAGACCACCCGGTGCTCACGCCGTCGCTGTACACGCCGAGCGCGCCACTTGGACAGCGCATCAGCAACGCGGGCATGCCGACGACGAACATCCCACGCATGTACCACTCGAGCGTGACGCTGACGCCGCAGGGCAACTTCCTCATCGGCGGCAACAACCCGAACATGAACTTCACGCCGCCGGGCACGCCAGGCATCAAGTTCCCGAGCGAGCTGAGAATGGAGACGCTCGACCCGCCGTTCATGTCCAGGACCCGCCCCGCGCTTCTCACGATGCCTGAGAAGCTCGCGTTCGGCCAGAAGGTGACCGTGCCTATCACCGTGCCGAGCGACCTCAAGGGGACCACCGTCCAAGGTACGCCCCTCCGCTTCCGCACGGAAGCCGACGCGCTCAATTTGCCTTGATAGTTGCCCTCATGGACCTCGGCTTTTCGAGCCACGCCTTCCACTCCAGCGCGCGCCTCGTCTTCATGGAGGCGTCCATCTCGGCAGACCACAAGTCGCTCACCTTTACGCCGCCGCCGAACGGACGCGTCTTCCCGCCTGGCCCTGCCATCGTCTTCCTCACGGTGCGTCTGCCCGCCCGCACTGGGCCAATTAGAGTTGCTGACGGTGATGCAGATTGACGACGTGACTAGCGTTGGGCAAAGGGTCATGATGGGCAGTGGCAACCCGCCGCCGACCCTGGAGTGAAGGTAGCACGGCTATTGTGGCAACCGGTAATTATGCGAACGGATCACAGTCGTATTTCCTCTCGTGGCTGTCAACGTCTTGCGTTCCTAGCTTCGCGCCATGTAACAATGCGAGTGCATATGAAATGTGCTGTCAGGCTTATTTATGAGGGCTATGCGCGACGCGCTGCGCCGCGGCCGTCGTTACGAGAGCCATGAAGCTCATTGTCCGAGGAGGGTGTCATCTCGGGTTCTGCGGGCGACGCAAACAATCGGCGGACAACGCACTAGGTCGGACGTGCGACGTGTAGTTCTTTGTTTGCCTCACAGAGCAAGGTTACCCTACCGCCATGGTACGGCATGATCATCGTCGGATGTTGTTAGACCGACTCCTCTCGACATCGGACAAGATCGCAGACACTATGGTCGTTCGCGGCTATCGAACATGCTCTTTCGATGGCCTCCATGCCGGACCGCGGCCTCGTCGGTGGTGTACATAGCCCGTCTCGAACTCGAGGGCTTTCTGCGCCGCAATAGCTTATTCGACAGCCCGATCTTTGAATGGGAGGCAGAGGCTTCCAGGCGCGTTCTGCTGCCCATAGATAGCCCACTTACTCCGCCCCCGATGGATGCATCTGCGTGCCCTCTGCGCAGCGCACGCCCGGCTGCCACGGCCTTGCTCGCAACAGCGCCGCACACGAGATCCGCGGACGCCGGGCGGCTTCACCGCGACCCTGGCGAGGCCGCGGCGCAGAGGCGTGCAGGCAGCCTGCGAGCAGCGCCGCCGGCACAATTGGGACGTCGCCAGGGTGCGCCCGCTCTGGAAGGGGCCCATGGATCTGATCGCCTCTGGCAGGATGCTGCTTCGCCGCGGTCCGGTGGTGCGCGGACGGCGAGCGGGCGCGGAGCGCGACACTGTCCGCGGACGATCTTCGCAGCAGCGACAGAGTTCTGCGCCTCGCCCAGCCTTCCCGCGACGCTGCAGGCTTGTGGCGGAGCGTCGTGGCACGGTGGGGCGGCGGCGTCCCCAGGCGGCCGGCGCGCATCGGCCACGGCACAGCGCGCATTACGACAGAGCACAGGAAGAACGTCAACAGGCTTCCCCCTCATCAGCGTCGCGCTGTCCGCAGCTGCTGTGGCCCGCGGGGGACGAACCCTATCAGGCACGCCGAGCGCGATATGTCCCGTCGTCGAGGCCGGCCGTGCGTGCTCGTCAACTTGACAGCGGCGCTGTTGCGCAACAATCAACCTGGGGGGTTCGCACTTCGCAGTCTGATGAGCCAGGCACGGTGCAGGCTTCGTCTGCGCGGGGCCACATGGGGTGCGGCAACCTTGTGGCATGAGGCGGCGTTCGCGAGCTTGTTATCCGGCGCGCGAGGCACTGAAGACGATCACAAGACCGTGTTGTTCGAGCTTGTCTGTGCAGGCCCTCGGCCTCCGAGCGTGTCTGCGCACGTCTGAATGGGCCACTGACAAGTGCCGCACTGCCCTCCGCCGTCCGCCGCGGCGCCGCCCCAGGGCAGCCCGCCGGCCCTCGAGTGCCAAATGGGGCAACAGCAGCGCTGACAAGCTCGCCCTTCGCCCCCCGAGCCTTCCCAGCGCAGGCCCACGCCGGCTATTGCGCGCGGGTGCGTGCGCGGGAACGCGAACCGCGGGGCGTCTGCGCGAGCCAGCCGCGTCCCGCGAGCGAGGCGGTGGAGCACCGTGCAGGGGTGCCTGAGCGGGAGGGCGCCCGACGCTTCGACGGGCGAGTGCGCTTGGCGGCCTACCGCTCTCCTGGGCCCCCTGCTTCTTCGTCGAGCACCGCCGGCGACGACCGTCCGCGAATCGCCTCTCGCGACGCTCGCCTGTGGGCCCCGCGGAGACGCCGTGCCCGCACGCGCCCGGGATACACCTCGAAGGGACCGCCCGGGCGCGCGACGGTGCGGCAGAACGAGTCCATACGTAACACGGAGTCCTGGGCGAGGTGATGCCCCTAGGGCCTGCGCCCGACGCGAAGGCCGTTCAAATCCCTGCAGTGGCGAGGCAGAGGGCGTCGCGCTGCGGCTTCGGTCCTGCGTTCTGCGACGAAACGCGTCGAGCTCGCGGGTGACAGATTCGAATGGAGCCGCGAGCGACCAATGCCTGCGGCCTTCCGTGGCTCCCTGACCCGAGTGCGAGCGCGTTCCGCCCATTGATTGGTCGCTCGCAAACCGTATCGACAGGGTATCTCGTCAATCCAGGAGGGCAGGCTAGAAGTCGACAACCACACGACCAGATCCTGGCGTGTAGCCCTCTTCCCACCTCGAAGCGTGCATCCTCGACCTTGATTACTGCGGGGGAGGGAACTTCTGCCTCGAAGAGGTTATAGATGATCTAAACGACTGCTGGGGGTCCCCAGCGTAACTGCCTCGCAGCGTGGATCTGGGAACGCGCCCCGGCGACGCGCAGACACCCTGATACACACAGCACGCACCTTGACAGGCAGCGTCATCGCCGCCACCGAAATTCATAACCGGCTGGTCGATTGCATTAAGGCGAGATAGGCCCAGCTGCGTGTGCATTTGCGGCCGTCCTCTCCCGGCCTGCACCGCAGCAGAGCTTCTGCGGCAAGTTAGAAGCCGAGTGACCGAGCTTGTGCGCCATGTGGGCAACAGGTCCCGATGTCGTGAGTGGGCACCGGGAGACTCCGTCAAGAACCTTGGCCAGGGCGGTAGCTGTCCTCGGCACTGTGCCTCAAAACCGACTGAATGCGCAGAAGCCGGTGCAGAAGCAGAAAACAAGCCTGCCCGTGACAACATGTGATCAGCCTGTTCAAGCTGAAGGTCCGGGCAGAACTCACTGTGGAGGGCAGCGCCAGCGCGGGGGTGTCGAAGCGACAGAGCGGCACGGTGGGCAGCATCTCCGAACAGGAATGGCGGTGAACCGGAGGCCAGCGCCACCCTCTAATGCAGAGAGGAGCGGCCGCGGTAGCGTGACAAAGCAGCAGATACACCGCTCGGAGAGCCGCAGACATCGTTCCAGAATACGATATATCAGGAGCAATGTTCGACAGTCACAGGAAAGCTTGATTCGTGGTAGGACCGGCTGTCACATATCACTGATGAGCAGCGGTTTCCAATAGAACATGCAGATGAGGGTACTGTGGAGAGGCGGGCGAGAGGCTGGAGAGGCAAAGGCTCCGTGGCAGGGATAACGTCAACGGAGTGGTATTGAGAGCCTGCCACATTCAAGCATGGGCCAATCGGTAGCGTGCTGGCCAGAGTCGGGACGGAGAGCGAATGAGAAAAAGGCGACAGGTGATAGCGTGGAAGCTGATCCACGGCGGGTAGGGAAAGAAGGCTGGGGCAGATTCATGCGCGAGGGGTGGCCGGGACGGGAATGATTCGCTCACGGGCAGGATCTGAGTGAGATACTGCGTTCCGAGCGTCAGGTAGAGATGGAATCGGACGAACAGTGATTGATGTTTGCACCTCTGAGGGCGCCGGCGGGGCTGCGACCAAACAAGCAGCCTGGAATGGGTACAGCCCGAGGCCTGGGATCGGTATAAAGCGGAGGGTGGGAGTGCATTGGAGGCGACGCGACACACACACGCACCGTGCGTACTGTCTGAGGCGACTGCGCATCGACACCACCCGCCCGCTCGCTACGAGGACGGCCACGGCATTCCGACTGATTGTACGGTCAAGGTCGGGCAAGATCGCAAACACCTGTCTCGAAACCTGGACTGCTGCTGCCGGCGCTCTGCAGCTTAGCGAAGGTTCGTGGCCGCGCGGGGCGATAACGATCTGTATATAGGGTCGCTCACTGTGTTGCATGTCCAGAACGGCCGTTTGACGTCGACGACGAGGCATTTAGACGGGTGAGTGTTCTGGGCGTGCTTCGAGCTTCGCAATTGCTGACGGACCACAGTGATAACCCCGCGGTCGTCAGGTGGATTGATACAAGGAACGTTGTCGGCAATATTGTGCATCTGCCCTCGTCATGGCGCAAGCATCTGCTTCAGTAAATTCGACGGGATATTCGTCCTGGCTGCCCCTGTCGGCAAACGCCGGCGCTGAACGCCGATCAATTGGTGAGTGTATAGAATGATCGCAAGAGCTGCTGCTGCACCTCCCCTCCCCGCCCTCCTCTCCTCTCCGCGCCCTCCCTCTCCTGCTCGTCGTCAGGGCTGACGTCGGCGCCGTCGCAGACATCCTCAAGCCTCCGTCGGCCCCCCGCAGCGCACGGCACAGGAGCATGTCTATCGACTTCACCCCCACCGGCCCCCACCAGAGCATGTTCGCCCAGCCCGACATCGACCAGCCCTTCAGCTCGCTTCAGGGGGGCGACATCGGCCACTCCAGCTCACACATGTCCGTCAACGGACACCCCATGGACCGCCCCGACCCCCTCGACATCGACGCCCACAGCAGCTACGACATCTTCTCGGGCTCCAGCGGCTCCCTCGCCTCCCAGAGGTACCGCACCAACGCCTCCTCCTCCTCGTCCCTCGGCCCAAACTACTCCCTCGGTGTCGACCCCATGTACCAACAGTCGTCCTTCTCCGACAACCTGCCCTCCTTCCACTCGTCCAACTCGAACCCCTACGACCTCATCGGCCTCTCCTCGTCCTACAGCAGCGGCAAGCCCTCGCCCATCACGCCCAACGATGTCAGCGCCCTCCCGCACGCCTCGGGCTTCCCGTTCTCCAACGGCCAGTCCAAGGACTACCCGCAACACCCCAGCTACCACGAGGCCATGCTCGACCGTCGCATCAGCAACGCGTCGGGCTACTCGAACGACTTCAACGACGAGTTCGGCTCGATGGGCGTCAACCACGGTCTCGGCCTCAACGGTTTCCCCTCCTCTGGGCTCCCGCCGTTCCCTGACCGGCTCGGACGCGTCCAAAACGAATCGCGCTTCCAGAGCTCGGGCGTGCCACCGCTTTCGGCGGCATCGCACATGGGCCAGGGCCATGGCCAGGAGCTCATCAGAGGCGTCGCGCCGCAGGCGACCCACCTGCCGTCGTTCGACGACATGAACTTCATGGGCGCGAGCCCGACGGTCTACGACCCGCCGCTGCGCTTGCCCGCCAGCGTCAACGATGACATGGCGCGGCTGCGGTTGCAGGGCTCTGGTGACCTCCAGACGTTCATTCGGTACGTGTGGTGTCCATCCGGAAGTTGGAGTTCGAACTCATGATCCTCTCCATTTCCTAGGCCATATCTGGATCAGTACACTCGGACGCCCAACCGTCTTGCGTTTGGGGAGCGCACGGTTATCGTAATGTCGTCCAAGGTCGCTCAGAAGTCATATGGCACAGAAAAGCGGTACGTAACAAACATTACTGAGCAGCCCGCGTGACACCGACGGTGCTTCTTGTACTCCTCAGCTTCCTCTGCCCTCCACCAACAGCTATCATGATCGGTAACTCGTGGTGGTCTGATGTCCATCGCCGCGGCGAGGAGCCGAAACTTTGCCCACCGAGAGTCGTCGTCTCCATCTCGGGCGAGCCTGCCCCCCAGGAGGGCTCCATCGAGTGGACGAGTGCGACCGGCAAGGCCTTCGACGTCTCAGATCCGCCCACCGGCACCACCTACATCGGGCGCTGTGTCGGCAAACAGCTCTTCATCTCCGACGTCGACGAGAAGAAGAAGAAGGTCGAGGCACTCGTCAAGATCATGGCCCCTTCTGCCGACGACGAGCCTGAGCGCGTTATCGGCACTTTCCCCAGTCGTCCGATCAAGGTCATCAGTAAGCCTAGCAAGAAGAGGCAAAGCGCGAAGAACCTTGAATGTAAGTTGCTATGCCGTTATGCCGTACATATTTGAGTTTGGGGCTAATACTGCGGTCTCACTGCAGTGTGCATTAACCATGGCTCCACCATTTCGCTCTTCCACCGTCTGCGGTCCCAAACTGTCTCCACAAAGTATTTGTGTGTGTCAGGCTCGGGGTCCTCGTTCAAGGGCTCAGACGGCGCGCCTCTCATGGGCTTGGATCAGCGTGCGCGGTCGCAGACACCGTCGTTTATCGCGCGGACTGCTAGCTGGGGTGAGCTCTAACCCCGCGTCTTGGCGCACAGGGCCAGGTGCTAACGTCTGTCACTAGATCCATTCATTATGTACATCGTCGACGTCAACAAGCCTGCTGGTGGCATCGATACACCGCCACCCCCGCCACCGCAGCCGGAGTTCCCCTCTCCTCCGCCTAACGCGATCCCGTTCACCAACAACGGGTCGCAAATTCCGATCTACTACAATCAGACCGTCGTTCTCCAGTGTCTGACATCGGGCGTGGTGAGCCCTGTGCTCATCATTCGCAAAGTCGATCACCAGACCACGGTCGTCGGCGGAGGGCTTCAAGAAGGAGCCAAGGGCATCGCCGATCACTATTGTTGCGCCGGCGAGGTTTGCGGAGACCCGGTCTCGCAGCTGCACAAGATCGCGTTTGAAGTCTACGACCCTAACAAGGGAGCGCCCGAACCGGGCACTCCGGGGGTCAGCGGCGCGTTCCTGTCCTGCATGGGCGAGAAGGTCAACACCTACCGTCCCGTGGAGGGCCGCCAGTGGAACTCGAGCATCACCAACTCCGCAGAGGCCGACTCCCCTATCGCTGCGCCGGGCTCTCCGATCGCGGGCACCCCGACATCGGCAAACGGCCATGGCGACTACTTCGGCGGCAACGCTGCCTCTGGCAGCGCACCCAACTCGCCGATCCCCGCCGAGTTTCCCTCCAGCGACGGCGGAAAGGTCAAGAAGGGCAAGCGCGGCTCGTCCAGCGCGGGCGGCCTCAGCAAACCTGCGTCCCAGAAGGGCCGCAGACGCCCCACTTCTGCTGGGTCGGCAAGCGGCTCGATCTCGTCGAGCAGACGTGGCTCGAGCAGCGACTCGTCGGCGTCCTCCGGCGCCCTGTGGCAGGTGGACATCGGTGAGACGAGTGTCTGGACTATAGTCGGCGTCGGTCAGTGGCGGTCTCCTTTTCTGACTAATGCGCAACGCTGACATTGGTCCGCAGACCAAGTCCGATACAACTTCTACGTGCCGCCTGTGCTGTTCGACAACCAGAGCGCGCCCCAGACCGGGTCGTTCCCGATCCCCTCGAAACCTGTGACGCCCTTCCCGAACGTCGTCAAGTACCTCCCGCCCGATCGTGCCGCAGAGGCCCCCAAGCCGTGCCCGCAGTCGCGCGCGATGATGGCGAAGCCGAACCCACACGCGTCCAAGATGCTCACGGTGTACGGCGAGAACTTCTCGAAGACGGACCCAGTGACAGTGTTCTTCGGCTCAGACCCATCGCCGTACGTGGAGGTGCGGTGCACCGAGGTGCTGGGCTGTCTCCCGCCCGAGTCGAACAACATGAAGCGCAGGCCGATCATCCTCGTCCGGCACGACGGCGTCGTGTTCCCCTCCAACACCTACTACCCTTGATTTCGTCTCTCGTGTGCTTTGGATCGCTGTCTTGTGCTCACTGCTTGTTTCACCCTGTGTACATACCTGGTAGCCGGTCGGACGTTTGGCCTCACTCTTGCATCGTCATCTTTCGCTGTCGCTATCTCATATCTAGAACCGTGTCTTGCTGCGTTGTCCCCATCCTAACTACTATTTGCATTGTGTACCTGTACTTGTACAATAGGAGGATAGACAAACTGTCTCTGGTCTCAGTGGCTGGCGTGAGCCGCTCCCGCGCGTGAGAAGTATGAGCCCGCCTGGATGTGGAGCGCGTACGACCGCTTGACCATGTCTTCCACCGCGCTCTTCTCACTACCCTTCTACCTCTGGCACCTCTATGTCGAGCACCTCTGGAACTACAAGGCCGGCTCCTGGGTCGAGCGCACCGCGGCGACCTTCCGCGTCATGGCCTTCTTGGTCATCGCGCCGTTCGCCATTCTGACGATGCTGGTACAGCCCGCCCGCCCGCTCTCCACGCCCGCGCTCACCCCGCACCCGCACAGGACGTCGCCTCCTACGTGATCGCGCGCACGCTCGGCGTCATCGAGACGACGAAAGCATCGACGAGCGGCGCGGCGCCGCTCGAGGCGGGCGCGCCCGCGCCCGTGCCCGCGATCCACGTCGCCTCGCCCGCGCGAGAGCCCACGAGCGACGGCGAGGACAGCAGCGGCGGCGCCGCGACGCCCGCGACGCCGTCCTTCCTGCGCGAGGCGGACAACGTCGTCGCGGAGGGCAACCTGCGGCTCGCGGGCGTCGAGGCGTTCTCGCCCGCGCCGTCCGCGCCGCCGTCGCCGACGCTCTCGCGGCGCGACCTCGGCGGCGTGCCGCGCCTGCGCCCGCTCACCGCGCTCGACACGCCCGAGAAGGGCTTCGCGTTCGCCGGCGCCGGCGGGGACTCGGGGTCGGAGGAGAACGGGGAGGGCGTGCAGGTGCGCCGGAGGCCTGGGCGCGGGACGGTGGGGGAAGAGAATACATGATGGGGCATGGACTTGGATGGAATGTGCGTGCTGTTTTTCTGTTCTGCTGGCGGTGTTGCTGACTTTTACAAGGGAAAGGATTCGCTAGAGCAGCATACCTGTCGGCATAGATAGAGAGGATGCTTTCGCCTACTGTACACGACTCATACCCTACGACTACGATGACAGAATTACAACGCGTTACGCTCTATACATGCGATCACTTCCGCGCAGCACCTGACGGCAATATGAACCTCTGAAATAACGAGTTCAGGACGACAGAAGACTGGGGCATCTGCCCGTATGCGATGTCCTGGAACTTGTCTTGCAGTGCGCTCTGCACAGATGGCTCCGAGGCGAAGCGGTGGAATACTTCGGTCTCCATCTTGAGGACATCGGGATATCTGCGTCTACGGTGAGTCGGTAGCATGGGTGAAGGGATTGCTAACACATACCTCCAAGTGAAGTCCGAGAAGAGCTCCTCCACGATGTTATCCTTCGAAAGCGCTTCTTCAAGAGCGGCGAAACACTTGTCTTGCAACTTCTCAAGCCCAAGCTGGCATTGTCTATCAGCGGTCAATTATGCCTCCCAAGCTAACGTTTCTCACCTTTGTCGCTAGACGGTACATCGACTTCGGCGAACAAGAGACCGCATTGGGTGTCGTGGTACGCTGCGCCTGCTGTGTTCTCAATGGCGCAAACTCCAAGAAGTCGTTGTAGAGGTAGAGCAGTAAGGCTTGCCATCTACATAAGACAAGGTAAGTATCCAGACAGGTCGAAGATACTGCGCACTCACGTTCGGTGCGCACTGTCAGGTATGAACAATGTTCTCTCTTGTGGTCCCCGTGCCTGCGGCTCCTGAGGATGGGCCTTCCGCTCAACCACGATTGTCTCCTCGACAGACGATGGCACTTTGCTCGAGACCTCTTCGATCTACAACGAGAATCTGAACACTGCCGCATACATCGCACGAAACAGGAACTCACTATGAGAGGGATCGCCGTGTCCTTCGGATGCTCGTCCCTCCACTTGAGGATGGAATCGCTCGTCTCGAGGCTAAGCGCAGGCTTCTGCTGCGCCGCACCCTCCCCGCTTCCGACAGCCGTCTCCTCTGTATCTTCGCTGAGACTCAAGCTCACAGCCGAGTTGAAGTCGTCGAGCGAGACGACATCGATGTCCGTCGCACTCAGTGCAGCACTCGCGGCGCTCTTCGGCGTCGCTGTGCGATCGGTGAGCCCTCTGCCTGCAGCCCGCGAGATCGCAACGCTCACTTTCTTTGCTGGGTGTCGATTTGGGCACTGGAGGCCGCGCACTTGTTGCAGCGCTGGCGCGCCGCAGGGGCTTCTTCTCAGCGACCTCCTCCTCACACTCCTCCAGGTCGCTATCGCAGTCATAGCTGTACTCCTCCCTCGCCGACGTCTTCGCATGCACGCCCGGGACATCAACCACGCATCGATCGTAGATCTCTAAGACCTTCGGTCAGCGGCAGCTCCCAAAGCGCAGACAGAAGCGACGCACCCTCGCTAAACACCGCTGAAGCAGCATGCAGGAAATCGCTGCGCGCATGCACCGCCCTCGGCTTATGCGCGAGACCCGTCCTGCTGCGCGCAGAGCACAGGTATATCTGCGTATCGTCAAACTTCGCGCCACCGATCGACGCAAGGAAGGCTTTCTGGAAGAGCGCAGGGCGCACGGCCTCGAACGGCGGGCGGGGCGGGTGCACAGGGGTCTCCGGCACAGGCGCGGGCGCAGTCAACGGGGGCAGCGGAGGCACCGGCGGCAGGGGGAGCTCGGGCGCGCTAGGCCGCTCCGAGAGCGGGCTCTGCTGGCGCGTCGGCGGGGCGCTGGGGTCGCGGAGGAACTCACGGCGGAGGGGCGGCGTCGCCTGCGCGGGAGCGAGCGCGGGCGCGGGCTGCCTCGGCGGCGGCGAGAGCACGTGGAAGTCGTCGGCGAGCGGGACGGTCGGGTTCAGCGGCGAGAAGCCCGTCGTCTCGTTGACCGCGGCGGCGAAGGCGGTCGCGGGCGAGTCTGCGTCCGACGCGACGCTCTCGCGCAGGCGCGAGGGCCCCTTGCCCGGGCCCTTCTTCCGCTTCTGAGAGAGCGACCGCCCGGCCCAGCGCGCGGTGAAGCCCAGCTCGTCCGAGATGGCGTCGCCGCCGGGCGTCATGGGCCGCTCCCAGGGGCTCCGGGTGGGCGGGGGCGGGCTGAGCGCGAGGCGGGCGTCGCCGTCGGGGTGGTACACTTCGCCGTCGGCGTACATGGCGATCAAGGCGTACGTGTCGTGGAGGTGGTGGAAGAGAAGGTATGGCGGCTCGGTCCGCGCAGCTTTTTATCAGATGCACGGAGCGACCCTGGGCAAAACGACACGCGACCTGCTCGTGGCAGCCTCGAGGCGGGGGTAGCAACAGCATCTTCGGGGCAGTGCGTTATCTGAAGGATGTGTCTGTCTATTCTTCCTCTGAATGGGCAGGCCTGGTCCAGAACAACGTGGTGGGACGAGCTACGGCCTCTGCTCTGATGACCGCTGCGTACTCGAAGACATGGGCTTCAGCCGCCGGCATGCCATGTCACGATTGCGAACCCAGTCAAAACAACGTCAGAAAAAAAAACATAAGAATGCACACTAGTTCCTACTATCAATATGAGCGTACCAACAGCGGCCCCCAGGCGATACGGAGGCCAAGCGGCCACGTGAGCGTCGGGGTTAGGGCGCGGGAAGGGCGGGACGCCACAAAGAAGAAGCCTTATGACGTCGATCGCGTGTGCGGGGCGCGATGACACCCCGCCGCACGATGACGTCGGCCCCAAGCCGTGACGCGTGCGCACGTCCCTGCCACGTCCGCATACTTAAAGCCCCCGTGGGCGACCGCGGGGGCCAGAACACATCCCTCGACTCCCTCCACAATTTTCTCTACATTCTCCAGCATTTATTCGCGAATTTCGACAAACATGTTTGCACCACGCACTGTCGCAGCCGCCAGGGCCAGCACGCGCGTCGCAGCGCGGCGGGTAGGCGGCGCACGAGTCTGCCAGCGGTTCCAGTCGAGCGCGCCCACGCCGCCGCCAGGCAGCTTTTCGTCGAACCTCGTCGCTGGCCTCACAGGTGGTGGTCTCGTCCTCGCAGGAGGTGAGCTACCCTAGAGTTGTGCAGAGACCCGGCCCTCTGACGCACCGCACCTCAGGCTACGCGTGGTATCACTTCTCCGGCACGAAGAGCACTATGCAGACCGCGAACCAGGTGAACCAGTACATCCAGGACACGAAGACGTCGATCGTGGAAAAGGCGCCGAAGAACCCGAACGAGGTGCTCAGCTTCCTACGCGGCGTCGCGAAGTCATACGCGGGCGCGGTGCCGGGCGCCGCGGGCTACGTCGACCAGACGTTTGACCACATCGACGCGCTGCGCGAGACGCACGGCCAGGAGTTCGAGAAGATCCTGCAGGCGACATACGACGACGTCGCCGGCGTGCTCAAGGACGTGCAGGGCAAGGGCTTGCAGGGCATGGACGCCGCGACCGCAGCGAAGCTCATGAGCATCGTGACCAAGCGCGTCGGCGAGCTCAACGCGCTCGGGAAGAAGGTCGGCGTCGACGCGTTCGGGAAGCTCGAGGAGGCGTACCCGCAGCTCGCAGGCACGCTCGGGAGCTCGTACAAGGAGCTGAAGGCGCTCGCGGAGCGCAGCGGGCCCGAGGCAAAGAAACTTGCGCAAGACACCGTACAGCAGGTGCAGGACATCATGACCAAGAGCAAGGACACGCCCGACGCGCTGAACCGCGCGCGGGCGCTCGTCGAGGACAAGGGGCAGGAGCTGAAAGAGGCCGTATGGAGCGGCGCTGCGAAGGAGGCGGACAAGTACCCCGAGCTGAAGGAGCTCCTCAGCCAGAACAAGGCCGCGTTCGTCGCGGCAGGCGCCAGCTTCGGCTCGCTTGGCGACGTCGTCGACCGCGTGCGCCAGGTCGCCAAGGACGGCGCGGATCCGCAGAAGGTCAAGGAACTCCGCGAGTACGTGCAGAGCCGCGCAAAGGAGGCGCAGGAGAAGGGTTGGGAGGGGCTCCAGTCGTGGGTCAAGAGCATGCCTGGCGGAGAAGAGGTACGTTCTATTTCGTTATGCTAGTCAGCGTACGATTTACCTGAGTTCTGTAGGCTCTGAAGAGCTTGTCAGACGTTGACGTGCAGTCGCTACTTGCGCTGACGAAGGACAAGAGCGAGGACGCTAAGCACCTGGCAGAGGAGACGTACCAAGATGTCCTGAAGGTTTTGAAGGAGAAGGCGAGCAAAGCGAAGAAGATCGCCGAAGAGGGAAAGAAAGAGGCGAAGCAGAGCAAGTCTTCATGATTTCTCGGTTTCTTGGGGGACCATGGCACAGTGGATTACCTTTGGAAGTATTGTATAATTATAATAGCGTTGATTTTCTGTCTTCAAGGGCGAGAGTGGTCAACCACGGTTCGCGACAGAGAAGTCATGCGTTCTTCGACGGTCCCAGAAGGCAGTCGCAAGTGCGCTCGAAGATACAGGTGACACAGCATCATATGAGGACCCCGTTCAATGTCAGCTCGTGCGCGCTGATGCAGCTGAAGTGGGCCAATGACGGGCATACCTCGCAGACATCGCGTCTCCGGAAAGGATGGATCTGCAAGGATGAGTGCAAAGGATAGGAGCGAGAGAGCGCGGCATCTACGGATCCATGATCGGCTATCGCGGACTCCCCGCGCCCAGCTTGCGCGGCGCCGCGCACACCCCTCTGGCTCCTGCCTCGCGTCGTGTCCGCCCAGCAGCTCCTCGCCGCCTATATAATGGCTCGCACGCCGATCGAGGGGAGGCATCCCTCCGCACCTCTCCTGACCACCACACACAGCCATGTCCCCGCAGCTCGTCTGGCTCATCACCGGCACCTCGTGAGTCCCGCGCTTGCGCCACCCCGCACACACTGAGCACGCGCAGGTACGGCCTCGGCCGCGACCTCACGCTCGCGGCGCTCGCGCGCGGCGACAAGGTCATCGCGACCGCGCGCGCTCGCTCGTTCGCGCGCCTCGCGGACCTCCAGGCCGCCGGCGCGGACGTCCTCGAGCTCGACACGACCGCGCCGCTGCCCGCGCTGCACGCGATCGCGGAGAAGGCGGTCGCGCTCCACGGGCGCGTCGACGTGCTCGTGAACAACGCCGGTGCGTGTGCGCGGCGGATGTGTGCCCTGGTGTGCGGCTGATGGGTGTGGCAGGCTACATCGAGGTCGGCGCGCTCGAGGAGCTGACGTGAGTCTCTGGGGCGTGGCGTTGCGGGGTCTCCGACGCTCATGTGCCCTTCGCAGGCCTGAGGAGACCTTCAACCAGTTCAAGTGCGTCCTGCCCGCGTGCAGCGCGCGCCACGGCTGACCGCGCGCAGCACGAACGTCTTCGGCTGCCTGAACGTCGCGCGCGCGTTTCTGCCGTACATGCGCCCGCGCAAGACGGGCACCGTCGTCTGGCTCGGCTCCATCGGCGGCTGGCGGTGCGTGCTCCTTCTCTCTTCTCCTCGCGCACGCACTGACGTGAGCAGCGGCTCCGCCGGCTTCGGCGCGTACTCCGCGACAAAGTACACTGTGCGCGGTGCGTGGCCCCGCCGCTCTGACGCGCGCCGCCGCTGAGTGCGCGGACGCCCCTGCCAACAGCGCTCGCGGAGAGCATGCACAAGGAGCTCGCGCCGCTCGGGCTGCGCTCGCTCTGCTTCGAGCTCGGCTACTTCCGCACGACGTTCCTCAGCGCGGACCACCGCGGCGCGGAGAAGGCGCGCATCGCGGACTATGCCGAGATCCACACGAAGCTCGTGCCTGCGCTCGCCGGTGCGTCGCCCTCCCCCGCCCCTCCTCCGTGTGGGCGTGCGTGTGCTGACGCGTGTGCACAGCACACAGCGGCAAGCAGCTCGGCGACCCGCTGAAGGGCGTCGAGGTCATGCTCGACGTCGTGCGCGGCGAGGGCGTCGCGGCCGGGCGCGCGACGCCCGTCGTGCTCGGCCTCGGGAGCGACTTCTACGCGGATGTCAAGAGCGTGCTCGAGGGCAAGCTGCAGGAGCTCGAGGAGTGGAAGGACGTCATCTGCAGCACTGACCATAAAGATTGAAGAGCGCGTTCGGACGGCGAAGAGTATTGTTCAGACGAGGCGAGCGTGTCGAGAGATCCAACAATAAATAGCAGGAGCATAGCGATAATCGACGACTGACTACAACTTCACGACGAGAGACACGAACGACGGCCAACGGGGCCAACCTAGCAGCGATACCCCGCCGCCAGATTCATGCTCGACGGCTTATGCCTGAGTGGCGGGCACGCCTCGCGGTCGACACACACCTCGCGCATCTCCGGGATCGCGTTGGCCGCGGCGCGGCGCGCGGCCTGGTAGGCAGCCTCGCGCGCAGCCTCGGCGGCGACGACGTCCTCGAGGCCTTCCGTCGGCGGCGGCGCCTTGCGGCGCGACGCGGTGCTGGCTGTGCTGTGGATCGAGGCGGGCCGCGAGGAAGGCGGCGCGACATGGGGCGGCGCGATGGGTTCTTCGGTGGCGGGAGCGGGCTCGGCGGGTGCGGGGCTCGCGTCGCGCGTGAGGAAGTCGACGCAGTCGGCGGTGCTCTTGCGCGAGGGGTTCCGGGCGGGTCTGGGAGGTGGCGCGGTCTGGGGGGCGGGAGCCTGGGCGTGTTCGCTGGACATGGTGATGGAGTGGGAGTGACTGAGTGGGTGCAGCAAGTGATAGTGTCTGGGAAGTATACTGCTCCCGCGTCGGGTCTTATACCCTCGCAGTAGAGTGGCCACAACGCAAGCCTTTGGCGATGTGGCGATGAGATCTCAGGCATGTTCGAGGCAGACAAGACACGGCCTAGACTTTTCTGCGCTGTCTTTGTGTCTAAAGTTGAGCCTAGAACCGTTTGCACAATGGGCCAGTGGCACTGCACCTGTCCGCGAGGCCAAAGCGTCGCTAACGCTTTCGACACCGCATCCGGCGCTTTCGCGCGGCATAGGCAGAATGCTGCGCATCCTGCACGCTCCTCGACATGCCTGAAAGAGTCAATCCGCACCCAGCCTGCGGTACGTTCTCGTCGCCGGTGATGGTGCAGACGAAGGTCGAGTTGCCGCGTCGCCGCGTCACGGACGCGTGCACGGCGGCGAGCGCCCGGCGCACGACTCAATTGTTGACGCTGACGTCCCCGCGCGGCAGAAGCTGCTCTTTTCTCTGCTCCTCCATGTCCCACCTCCGGCCTGGCCTATATAGGCCCTTACTACACACTGGACAGGCTACAACACCCTAGCTATGGCAACAGCGAGTCGTGTCCTCTCGCGGAGCCTGCTCTCTCGTCGTGCGATCCGTGCACTTCCGGTCCACGCGCGTAGCGTGCAGACCAGCACCTCTCAGGCTCAGACCGGCTTCAGAGGGAGCATCGCCACGCATGCTGCCGCCGTGGCGTTTGGAGCGGGGTCTGTGCTCGCTGGAGGTACGCTAGCTTGCCCTCGCGATCGCGCATACGCCCTAACATGCGCCACGCCCAGCCTACGCCTATTACCACTTCTCTGGCCTGAAGGCCCTCGTCGACAAGGCGCGCGCAGCCAAGGCGAAGTACAACCACGTCCGGAGCACCTGGTCCGAGACGCAGCCGCGCACGCCGGGCGAGGCCCTCGCGTTCCTGCGCCGCGTCTCGCGCTCGCACGCGGGGCCCGTGCCCGACGCGTTCGTCGACATGGTCGCGCAGTTCCAGGGCGCGCACGAGGAGGACATCGACCGCATCGTCTTCGGCGCCGTCGACGACATCCAGGCGATCATCGCGGAGTCGCGCGCGGAGGCCGCCGCCGGGGGTGCCGAGGCCGTCGGCGAGGAGGGCCTCACGCCGCGCGACCGCGCGCGCATCGCGGCCGCCGTGCAGCGGCATGCGCAGGCCCTCCGCGCGTATGCGCGCGAGCGCAGGGAGCGCGCGCCGGAAGAGGGCAAGGGCAAGCTGTTTGCGCGGATGCGCACGAGGCAGAAGGACGCTGAGCCGGGCGCGAAGGACTCGGAGTGATACGCCTGTGTCTGCGCAGTCTGACGAGCTTGTATGCGTGCGCCTCGTGTTGTCTCATGGTATCGTTGAATCTAGGTTCCGATGTCTCCTCGGCGGGCGATATGCGCGCGTTCACATCGCCGGTCATGCGACCGCGAATTCTTACGTCCCGCGGGGCCTTCGCTGTCAATGCACCTCCCGCGTCGGGCCGTCTTGACACGAAGCGACGAGGATAATATCGCACGGCGAGGGTCGGGGCCCCTCTGTGGGACCGACCGGGTCGCCTGCACTCGCGGACGCTGCCCATTTGCTGTCGCAGAATGCGGCTGCGCGTCTGTGGCCGAGATCGGAGGATATTCTGGGCCCTGTGTTGGGTGGAGAGCACGGAATAGGGTCGTCGTCCGTATCGAGACAGGAGAGCAGTCCGCGTTCGCGAAGCCGCGTCTGCGTGTCACACACGAGTGACCGCTATATAGCACCCACACCCAGGAGCACCCAGCCCTGACGATAACCTCTTCGTCCCCTTACACACGACCACCACCTCGCGCCGCCCACCATGGCCTCCAAAAGCTCCAAGACCAGAGAACTAGTCGAAGAGACGTACAACGGCGTTCCCCTCAGCAAGCTCTTCCCGGAGGAGCGACCTGGCTGGAGGGGGTGCGTCGTTTCCTCGCGAGATAAGCTCTGGATGGGTGCGCTAACGCCGTGATCTGCAGCTATGTCGAGTGGGAGAAGTATCCCGAGCGCAAGCGCATTGCGGCCGAAATCCTGAAGAGCAAGAAGTTCTCTGGGTTCCCTGGTGAGTACCACGGGCTCGCCGTCGCCTTCTCCTCCAGGGAAGGGACTTCCTAGAGGCACCGTCCGCAATGACATCATGCATCTCGTGGAGGCGCGCACTGTCGCGGGAGGCGTTTCGTCTGCGATAGTGGCAAGGACCTCGCTCACGGCCCATCGCAGAGTTCCAGTTCGAGCCCCTGCCAAAGACGAACCCCGTCCTCGTCGGGCACCGCTGGAAGGAGTACCATGAAGCCCTCGGCCTCAAGTCCATCGTCGACTTCAGCTGGGAGATGGTCCAGAAGGAGAAGCACGACATGCTGCACCTCCTCGACTTCCCCTACAACGGCGAGACGCGCCCCCAGTACCTGCTCGGCGACGGCAAGATCACCAGTAACATGCACCACTTGTATGCGCTCTTACCTTTACGCGTTAAGCGTCCATGCTTACGCATACATCAGCATCCGCAATCACGGCGGCGTCCCCGACATAGACGAGGATGCCTTCGAGCTCGAGATCGGTGGGCTGGTCAATCACCCCATTAAGCTGAGCATGAAGGATCTCAAGGATCCGAGCAAATTTCCGTAGGTCATACCCTCCGTGCGAGCGCGCATATACACTGAAAACCATCCCAGACAAGCGGAGGTAACCGTCACCCTCCAGTGCAGTGGCACCAGGCGTCGCGAGCAGATCGAGGTGTATCCTGGGGATGGTGATGAGTGTAAGCATCGTCTGTCGTCTGTTTGATTGACTGCGACTAATTTTGTGCTAGTGATCAACGCGCCGTGGGGAGAGGGCGCTATGTGAGTGTTTTCTTCGCCCGGGGAAATGTGCACTGACACCATGTCAGCGGAACGGCCGTTTACCGCGGCGTTCCGCTCAAGAAAGTGCTCAAGATCGCCTGCGGAGGCATTCTCCCTGACGCCAAGCACCTCGAGTTCATCGGCGCGGACACGTACTTCAAGAAGGGCGAGGTCTTCAACTACGCCGTCTCCGTTCCCTGGCGCAAGGTCCGCAACAATGAGGAGGTGCTCCTCGCCTGGGAGATGAACGGCGAGCCGCTCCCCAAGATTCATGGAGGGCCTCTGCGCATGGTCATCACCGGCTACATCGGCGCGCGCAGCTGCAAGTGGGTGTATCGTATCAACGCCCTTGAGGAGCCGAGCCAGGGCCCGGTGCAGCGGGCGGAGTACCTCTATTACACTCAGCAGGTATGTGAACAGCAATTGTTGTGCGATTTAATCGCTGAATATCTGTGATAGATTGGAAAGCAAAACGTCAAGATCAGCAATGGCTTCTCCATCCAGGCAATGCCTGTGTCGTACGTGTCTCAGTCTGTGTAGCTGGCGCGATGCTGACGATCTTGCGGGGTCTAGGAGCGCCATCATCGCACCCAGCAGTGGCGATGTCATCATCCATGATGGCATGATCATGCTCAAAGGTTGGGCTTACAGTGGCGGCGGAAACTGGGTTGAGCGCGTCGAAGTCAGTCCAGATGGGTACGTACTCCTGCTAATTTGCCCGCATGAGTTTATGACGCTCACTGCAATCTCTAGTGGTCACGTTTGGTATGCCGTTCCTCAGGATAACATGACAAAGAAGGTACGTTGCAACTTCTGGCATCGCTAGCTTGTGTTCATGTCAATGGGTAGCATTACCATGCGTGGCGGCTGTGGGAGATCGCCCTCCCTGTCGACGCTGAGGGATGGCTCGAGTTCTGCGTTCGCACCTGGGACTCGTCAAACAACACTCAGCCTACGTATGTTCGCTCAGCCTGGAAGTGAGTCTCGATTTCGCCTGTCATGCCGCCTCCAACCTGACAATGGTCAACAGCTGGGACTTGCACGTCACGTCGTCCTGCCACCGCATCAAGCTCTACTCCGTGAACAGGTCCCGTCCCGCCACCGCGGCGCGCCTGAAAGAACTCGAGGAACGCGGCCAGAGCTTCTTCCCGCTCACAGAGCCCCTCGAGTATTCGGTAGAGCCGTACGAGGAGTACGAAGCGGCGTACAAGAGGAATCCGCGCGAGCCGGAGGACTGAGGTGCTGATGTGCTCAAGGCATTCGCATGAAGATCGTGTTTAGCGCGACGTCGCGCCGCGACTGTACAGTACGTGATGATCTGCTCGGAATGCACCTGTGTATTATGAACTGTAGAATAGCACTGTCAGTGTCAATGGGAAAGCCCGTTTGCGAACAGACCGTTGTTGTCTGACTGTCAATTATTGATCTGAAGGGACTTGCCACAACAGGAAACACGGTGGTTCGTATAAAAGCAGCGCGCCTCCTCTACAACTCTACCCTCCAAGATTGAGATGGACGCACTCATCTACCCGACGGTGCCCTCATATGGAATTGTTCGGCGACATCGCCCACTGGGACCACAGCAACACGAGTTCATTGACACAGGCATCATCCGCGTCCGCTGCCCACTCCCGCCACGCGAGGCCCCGCCCCCAGGCTCAGAACCGCCGCCACACAACCCCGACGACGACGTCGACCTGACAGAATCGCAGTTCGTACAGCTGCTCGAGGCCGAGTTCCACGGGAGCAGCGACAAGACCGAGCGTGAGGGCGCGACGGACGTCTACGTCGTGTACCCCGACCACTCCGACCCGCGCTGGCGGCGTTCGCGCGAGCCCGCGCACCGGCTCCCGTTCCTCGCGTGGTTCCTCGGCGCCGCACCCGACGACGCCGCGCCGCTGCGCGCGCTCGACCTCGCGCCGCACGGCGCCGCGCGCGGCGCGGGCTTCTGCGCGGTCGCGGGCCCGTGGCCGCCCTTCCGCGCGAGCGAGCGCGCCGCGGGCGTGTTCGTGCGCGTCGGGAGCCTGCACGCCGCCGGGCGCGCGCGCCTCGAGCGCATCGCGCAGTGCGAGCGGCCGCGCCGCTACGAGCTCGTGTGTGCGGACGCGGACACGTCGTGGGCGTGGCTCCGCCGCACGCTCGAGCAGGCCGTGCAAGAGGGCCTGTTTGACGAGACGGGCGCGATGCGCGCGGTGCAGCGGGCGCAGCGGCTGGAGCGGGAGACACCCGGCACGGTCGTCGAGGGGCTGCGCGCGGAGCGGGGCCTCAGTGAGCAGCAGTATGTCGGTCTGTGCGCTGGGGACGCTTGCATGGGCTGATTGGTTTGCAGGGTTGTCATCATCTTCCCATGAGCCTCGGGCGAGTGCCTGTGCCGCTGCTGCTGCTGCCTTCTATCGCAGCCGGGCTACATCGGATGGCTCCTCGATCAGGACCTTTCAAGCCCAACTTTCTCGGACGACCTCGATACCAACACATGGGCGGCAGCTGGATTCGTTAGCTACCACCTAACGCTCCATCTGAACTGATTCTTGTACATTATCGACTGTAATGCATACTCTATGATGGTTATCCTTCCGGAGACATATGATCCTGGCCAACGGAGATGCATGCTCGTGGCGTGGGAGCGACGCGCCAGCCAGTGACGCGCCCCGCGAACGAGAGAACGCGCGCTAATTACTCTTGTCGCCAAACCGCCACGAGCAGCGCGTCCGCTGACAAAGGTCGGTCTATCGCTGCCCTCTTGCGCGGAAGACATGGACTCATATGCCGTAGCAGCAGCCATGGACCTGTCTTCGAGTCAGCCAGGTCCTAGCAGCGCTAACGCGCGCACCATCCTGTCGCTCGTGCAGGACTTCAGCGCACACGAGGCCTTTCCCTCGCAGTCGACGCACCCCTTCTCGCGCGACTCTGAAAGCGCGGCAAAAATGCTGCGCGAGCTCGCAGACGCGACGATGCAGGTCTCTGCGTCGCTCAACGCGCACGTCACGCTGCCGATGAACAACCCGAAGCTGTTCTCGCTCTTCAAGCAGCAGACGAACATCGCGCAGACGGTGCACAACGTGAGGCGCCCCTCCCCCTCCGCGCGCGCTCCCGCTGACGCGCGACGCGCAGGCCGAGCAGACGATCCGCAAGACGACGGACATCCTGCGCCGGCGCGCAGGCATCCTGTACGGCGAGGACGTGCCGCTCGACCGCGCCGCGCGCGCGGGCTGGTGCCTCGACCGCCTCGCCGCGTGGGCCACCGCCGCGGGCATGCAGGCGTTCCGCGAGGAGCACGCGGGGCACGTCACGCTCACGCTCGCGGGGCGCGTCGTCGTCGTCGACACGACGCTCGCGCTCGACGCGGCCGCGCGCATGCGCGTCACGGGCGTCAAGACGTCGTACGCCGTGCGCGGCGGCGCGGACGGCGCGACGACCGCGGGCTCGGCGTCGCTCGACGGCTTCCTCGCGCAGACGCTCCGCGGGCTCCTCGCCGAGGTGCAGCGGACGGACGAGCAGCTGGAGCCCGAGGAGGTGCACCGCGTCGGGACGCGCATCGCGGACAGCCTCAAGTATCTCATGATGCTCGACAAGCTCGCGGAGGACGAGGGCGACCCGGGGCTGCGCTGGTTCAACAACGTCGACGCGCTTGCGTCCGAGGTTGAACGCTTCGCTTCAGAGGAGGCGGCTGCGATAACCAGGTACGTGTCGAGTTCAAGGGTGCTGCTGTCGAATGCTCAGGTTGACACTCTTACAGGGAGCTGTCCTCTGAGCCATGTCCTCTGGACATTTTCCTGACACGCGCGCACGGGCTCCCACTGCCCTACCTCTCCGTCCCATCTCTCTCGTTCCTCATCCACATATCCCCTCGCGCCTACCTCACCATGCTGCGCTCCTCCTCCTCGTCGCCCGCGACACCGAGCAGCCCCTCGCTGCCCGCGCTCGACATCCCCTTCGCGCAGATCCGCGCGTACGCCGGGCGGCACCCGCGGCCCGCGGGCCTGACGACGGTGCACCTCGTGCTGACGCCGTCGGGCGACGCGGCGCTCGGCGGCGGGGAGAGCCCGGTGGGGATGGAGGCGCTCGCGGTGCGCCCGACGTTCGCGCTTGCGCCGTGGGACGAGCAGAAGGACGTGTACTTCCCCGCGCGTGCGGGCGCGGGTGCGCACGCGGGCGCGCACGGGTACGTGCTCGACTTCACGGACGGCGGCGCCGCGCCCGGCGTCGTGATGAGCCAGAGCCGCATGAAGGAGATCGAGATGGTGCTGAACCCGTTCGGCGGGATGGAGAGCCAGGTGCCCATCATGGGCGCCGCTGCGGCGCCCAGCTGGGTGGATATGTTGGTGAGTGGGCGGAGTGCGCTGGGAGAAGCGCGTGCTGACCAGAGACGCAGCTTAGTCCGCATAGCCATCTGTCACCGGAATATTACACTACTGTCTATGTGTGTCCCATTTATCACGGGCCCTATTCATCTGGGCTGATTCTGGCTGCAGACTTCGCCGACGTCAGCGCACCCTCCGCTACAGCTTCGACTCGAGGTGCCAGTCGAACCAGGATTCCGGCTAGAGAAGATACACGTGCATCACATAAAGACCGTCTGGGGTGTCCTCGAGGCAAGTGTCCCCTCATATGTCGAAACACACGTCATGCTCATCTCCGCGCAGATTGTGAAAGAGCAGTGCTGGCTGAATGAGATCCTGCTGGGAGCACAGTGGGTGCCAGAAGGCATAAATCCGGAGCCTTCTGCGTCAAGCGAGGCAGACAAGGCAGAAGCGACAGAAGATGAACTGCAAGCTGTCCTAGGCGGTGCGTCTTCCTCAAGTCACCATGCTAATCATAGTCTAAAGGGGCGCTGTCGCAGGGTCCATCACGCCGAGCAGGATCCCCGTGAACGTGTACCTGCACAACGGGGTGCCCGTGCCCATGACGGACCCGTTCGACCCGAGCGAGATCGCAGCGATGTCGGTGCCGCAGCGCGTGACGAAGGTGGTGATGACGGCGCCCGAGCGGCCGCCGATCTCGGGGCTCGTGGGCATCACCGTCGCGTACGACAACACGCGCGCGCGCGGCGTCGCGGTCGCGGTCAACGGGGCGATGGGCGCGGACCTGCGCCTCGACGCGCTCGAGGAGGTGTGCCGCCGTGGCGGCATGCTCGGGCTCCCGGGCAGGGTGTGGGCGCGCTCGCAGGGGTTGCCGTGAGGGCGTGATGCGACGGGCCCCTTGTGGCACCGGCGTGCCTGCGTATTGTGTTTACCGCATGTATTTGTCTTTGGGGCGTTGCTGAACATGCCGATGACTCTTGTGTGGTTCTTTTCGCTAGCGTTGAGGGGTATGCTGTGTACAATTGCAGGGCTGGCATGCTGCGTAGTGCTACGCAACGCTCGGACGACAAACGTTTTTCTGTCATACGGCAGCGGGTCTACCGTTATGTGCGCTCGCGGTGACTCGTACACAGCCTGCACTGCGCAATTGTCGCGGATGAGGATCAGGGATAGGCAGGCGGAGGGCGGGCCGCGGCAGGGGGCGGTGGCTGACGTAATGCAGTGGCGGCGGCCGCCTTTTTTTCCAATCCGGGTAATTCTCTTGGCGTGCGTCGCTTCGTCGTTATGCCGGGTTGGCGCTTGTGGCGCGTTCGAGGTCCCCCGGGAGTTCATAACCTCGCTCGAGATGAGCTCACCTGGCCTGTCTTTCCTGCACTCTACCACCAGCCACCGCCTTGCATGGTCCCCGCCCCCATACACCTCCGCTCCCGCTCCTCCGGCGCCCTCTATCCCATCGCCCAGCTCATCGTCCACCATGGCCGCAAGCTCGCAGAACGCGTCTTCAGCGGCGGCGACGCACACGCTGCGCCCGCCGCGACGCTGCACACGCTCGCCCGCCGCGGCGAGAAGCACGACGCCAAGTTCATCGTCTTCGCCATCCTCATCCCCGTGCTCGTCCTGCTCTCGGGCCTCTTCGCGGGCCTCACGCTCGGCTACATGAGTCTCGACGAGACGCAGCTGCATGTCCTTAGCATCAGCGGCACCCCGTGAGTGCGCTTTCTCCTGCGTCATGCCGAGCCGGCGGGAGCGTGCATGGCGCGCGCCGTGATCGAGCCTGTGTGCTGCGATCGCCTGCCGGCTCGGCCGCCCGACGCGTTTTCTCGTGCCACGGACACTCACACGTCTTGTCTTCGCCACAGTAAACAGAGGGAGTACGCCAAGAAGATCCAGCCGATCCGCAAGAACGGCCACCTGCTGCTCGTCACGCTGCTTCTCGCCAACATGATCACGAACGAAACGCTCCCCGTCATTTCAGACCCTGTTTTGGGTGGTGGCGTCCAGAGTGTCGTCGTCAGTACTGTGCTCATCGTCATGTGAGCCTCCGTGCGTTCTGGCCAACAATAGCACGTCTGACTCTTGTCTTAGCTTCTCGGAGATTATTCCACAGTCGCTATGCACTCGCTACGGTCTGGCCATCGGAGCGCAAATGGCGTGGCTTGTGCGCATCCTCATCTGGGGTCTTGTAAGCTCGCTTTTGTTATTGGCAATCGCCGCTCGCTGACCAGTTTGCAGGGCATCGTCGCATGGCCCGTTGCCAAGCTGCTCGAATTTATTCTGGGTCCTCACCATGGTATCATGTACCGCCGTGCGGAACTGAAGGAGCTCATCGCCATGCACGCCACCACTGGCCAGCTTGGCGGTGATCTCAACAAGGATACCGTCAACATCATTGGCGCCACGCTCGACCTGCAGGAAAAGGTCGTCAAGCAGGCCATGACGCCCATGGACAAGGTCTTCATGCTCAGGATCGACACGAATCTCGACTACGATATGATGAAGAAGATCAGCGAGACCGGTCACTCGCGTATTCCTGTCTACGAGGAGGTCGACGTGCCAATTGTCTCTGACAGCAGTGTTTCCCTGGACTTGAAGGGTCCTGCGATCCAGAAGGTCAAGAAGATTGTCGGCATCCTCCTCGTGAAGCAGGTAAGCACCCTCCTCACGGTGGCGCCCAGCAGACCCTGACGCTTCGCCCTTCCAGTGCCTCATGCTCGATCCCAAGGAAGCGACGCCGCTGCGATCGCTGCCGCTGCAGCGCGTCTCATGTGTGCCGAACAACATGTCGCTGCTGCACATCCTGGACAAGTTCCAAGAGGGACGCTCGCACATGGCCATCGTGTCGCGCTACAGCGAGGAGCGCGCGGCGAGCATCAAGCACGAGGTGAAGAAGGGCCTCACGGAGCGCCTCAAGGAGCGCGTCGGCATGCACAGCGACAGCGAGACGGACACGAGCGACAGCGAGTCGGAGCCCGAGGGCGCCACAAACGCGAGCTCCGCCGGCAGCACCCGCGGGAGCACCAAGAAGAAGTGGAAGGCGCGCTTCCGCCGCAAGTCTGCCGAGCGCGACGTGGAGAAGGCGGAGAAGAAGGAGGGCGAGAAGGAGAAGGACGAGAAGGATGAGAAGGATGAGAAAGACGCCGACGAGCGCCCGGACGAGCCTGAGGAGGAGAAGGGCCCGACGCTCCCGCAGACCACCTGGGCCAGGCTCCTTGCGCCTGGCAGGGAGCAGGCTATGCCCGACGACGCTGTCCTCCCCAAGGACCAAGCCAACGACGTTTGTGCACTGCTCTCTCGCAGACTCGGGTAGATGCTGATTCTTCTGTAGTTTTTGCAGGGCTTTGACGCGTCTGTCGCGCCCCTTGGTATTATCACCCTGGAAGATGTCGTGGAAGGTACGCATCCCTCTCTTCACACGTAATCGCACAGCTGACGCCGATCGCAGAGCTTATCGGCGAGGAGATCTACGACGAGTTCGATGTCGAGGGCCAGGGGCAGCTGAAGACGTTCGTCTCGTCTCGCAAGGAGCGTTCGCGTCCCCGCAGGCGCGCCACCTCCGTCCAGCCGTCGCCCGTCGCGCCGTCCGAGAACACGACCGTCGTCTCCGGCGCCGAGCACGACGCCGCAGGCAAGCCGGCGCTCAAGTTCTACTCGCAGCCCCCGTCGCCCGCGCTGGCCTCGAAGGACGTCCCCGGGCCGATCTCGCGCACGTCGTCGCTCGGGCACTCGCTGAGCGCGCTCGCGATGCACCGCATTATGCGCGCGTCGGGCGCGGGCCCCGCGCCGCAGGGCAGCGGCTGGCGCACGCCGCGCGAGCGCAGCCAGCAGCGCCGCGCGGGCAGCGAGGGCGAGGTCGCGGAGGAGGCGCCGGACCGCATGTCGAGCGTGCAGGAGGTCGAGGCGCGCAGCATACCGGGCGCGCAAGAAAAGAGCGGCCCAGACATACGAGGGCCCCGCGCGGATGAAGAAGCAAAGAAGGACCACTGATCGTTTCGTTTCTCCACACATGCATAACTGCGCCCCCGTCTGAACTGTGCTGGAACCTTGCTATTTGTTGTTGTATATTCACGGTGTCGGTGTCCGACGACTCTAATGATTCATAATGCTGTTTTTTGTCTTCTTTTGTGTGCTGCGGTGTGAAACCAGCGGCCGCTGTGCCGTCAAACAGGGCCTGGGGAAGGAGGGGAGTGTCGGCCGGGGAGCGCCGTTGTCTAGGCACTGGTGCCGGCGGGGCGGATGCTGTGCCTTTGATCGAGCCAGACCGCTTCTCCGCCTGGGAAAAGTGACACCCGCAAACGTGACCGCCCGTGACGTCGCCATCACCGACGTGGCGGAGCAAGCGCCCCCGAGCGCCCGGCAAGACCGTCACAAGGCGTGACCGAGTCTGGGTCTCGGCTGTGCGATGCGCGGGCGTCTGTCTCTGTCTCCCCAAGGGTCGGTGCTCTGAGCATTTCTGAGTCCTGCTCCCTTTTCACACCATCCACGTATAATTATTATCGCACCGGCGGCACCTCCACTCCCTCCCTCCCTCGACCCCTCACCCTCGCACTTTCTGGCGGCAGGCCTCGTCCGGATGCTCAAGCTCCAGGTCTCCCCGCCGTCCGCCCAGGACGGCCAGCCGTCGCTCGCAGACCTCTCCCGGAACGCCTCCGTCATCTCCTCGTCCTCGTCCTCGAGCTCAACCTCCGACCTGACCGTCCAGACCCCCGTGCGCCCGCGCCCGACACGCACCTTCACGTCCCCCCAGCGCGCGCCGCTGCGCTCGCGGAGCCCGCAGTCCCCGCAGACCCCGCGCGGCTCGCGCCCGCCGCAGTACCTCGCGCGCGAGCTCGGCATCGACAGCGAGGGGCACGACCGCCCCGGCGAGCTGCGTCCGCCCGCGCCGCCGCGCGGGCCGTCGCGCTCGCGCCAGAGCTCCGTGAACGCGCGCGTCGGCGCCGACGACTTCGAGTTCGGGCGCGTGCTCGGCGAGGGCTCGTATTCGACCGTGAGTGCGCCGTTGCGCCTGCGCTGTGTGCGCCAAGCGCGGGAGGTGACATGCGTTGTGCGCTGCAGGTCATGCTGGCAAGGCACCGGGCCACAGGACGGGAGTACGCGATCAAGGTCCTGGACAAGGGCCATCTGAAGCGCAACAACAAGCTCGCGACCGCGCTTGCGGAGAAGAACACCCTCGTGCGCCTCGGCGCAGAACATCCCGGTATCGTGCATCTACATTGGACGTTCCAGGACGAGTGGAGTCTATGTGAGCACTCAAACTCAGCGTTTGTCGACTAAGCCAACGTTTTCGGGCGTGCCCAGTCTTCGTCCTGGACCTTGCACGGAACGGGGAGCTGCAGTCTCGAATATCTCGGCTGGGATCGCTTTCAACAGAGTGCTCCCGCTACTACACAGCCCAACTGATAGATGCGTTGGACTATATGCATTCGAAGGGTGTTATTCACCGGTGTGTGCACACGACTTGTCCCTCAGCTGTTCCGCTCATGTACGTTGCAGAGATCTGAAGCCGGAAAACCTGTTGTTAGATGATGACTACCGTCTGAAGCTTACGGACTTCGGAACAGGCAAGATCGTCAACTCTGGAGGTCAGTTTTCGCACAGCAGTCGGGAAGCTGCAAGCTTAATCTCAATCACCAGCGGAACGCGCAAAGACATGGGTCGGAACTGCACAGTACATCTCACCAGAGTTGCTCGAAGTGAACGAGACGAGCAAAAGGTGCGTCATTGCCATGGAGCCGGTGCTCTAAGCGACTGGCTCAAGCGATCACCAGCTCCGACCTCTGGGCCCTGGGCTGTATTGTGTTTCAGATGATTGCAGGACGCTTCGCATTCCAGGGCTTGTCTGAATATCTCACATGGCAGAAGATCAAGCAGCTCGAATACACTTTCCCCGATGGATTCGACGAGCAGGCTAAAGATCTGGTGTCAAAGCTTCTGGTGTGTGAAGTTTACTTCCCCGCACACGTGTAGCCAATCAGGGTCCCCCAGGTGCGCGACCCAGGACAGCGGCTAGGAGCCGGTGCTCCAGGCTCTGAGAACGATATGAAAGCCCTGCGATCACATCCATTCTTCTCAAGCATAAACTGGAAGGAACTGTGGACGGCGGCGGCACCGCCACTAGAGGCAGGTTTGGTGAAGAAGGATCCAAAAGCGGCTGAAGGGCGGTGGGATGACGTTGGCGCAGCATGGGACGACCTCGTGGACAATGGGCGGGACGAGGACGAGATGAGCTGGGCGTCAGACGACGATCAGGGCGGAGAGGTGCAGTTTACGATAATGCAGCCTACGCCAAGTAAGCCCAACGGCCGCGCCATGGAGGTGGGGCCGATGGGCGAGACGCGGCCGCCATACGTACCGTCGCCAAGTATACCGGTCGGCACCGCAGAGGCGAACGGGCGGCAGACGCCTCGGCCGCTGAGCATGCCGAACGGTGTAAATGGGCACACACAGACGGGATCAGGATCGAGTGCTGGGGTGCGCTTTGCCGAGGCGGATCTGCAGCCATCGCCGCAGGAGCCCACGCCGCCACCCCCATTGTCACGGCAGACGTCAGAAAGCGACAAGACGGACTCGGGCGCCGAGGCGGACGAAGACCGGGACACGGTCGCGCCGACCCTCGACGACGTGCCCGCGGCCGCGAAGACGCAGCTGCAGCCGCTGGACGTGCCGCTGGCCACCAATGGCCTGCGAGACTCGTTCTCGACGGGCTCTGCGACCAGCTCGTCCGACGGCAGCCCACCGAGCGCCACGTTGGATGCGGCGTTAGCGATGGCGCGGGGTAGGGATCGGACACAGACGCCTATCCAGGGCCATGCGCCACATCACGACGATGAGGAATGGTGCGTCCTGCTTTCCGAAAATTGGACTATCCTATTCACATTCGCCCCTTCAGGTCTGCGTTACTCTTGCCCGGCGAGTCCGTGATCTTCAACGCGATGGTCGAGAAGAGCGCGCTCCGGCGGCGCGCGAGCCGGCTGCTCGCCATGGCCGGCGCACCGCGGCGCAAGACGCGCGAGCTCGTGCTCACGGACCGGCGGCTCGTGTGCCTCAAGCACAAGCCGGGGCGGCCGTACCAGGTGAGCCACGAGCTCGCGCTGCGCGCGGCGGAGCGCGACCGCGACAGCAAGTGCGCCGTGCTCGGCGCGGAGCCCAAGGGCGAGCGCGAGTTCGTCGTGCTCTCCGGCGCCAAGTCGCACGCGTACATCACGAGCAGCCCCGCGCTCGCCCAGACGTGGATCCGCAAGGTCCGCGAGGCGTGCGCGCAGGCGCAGCAGCAGCCGCGCCCCGCGCCCTCCCCCGCCCCCGCCAAGGGCGCGCGCAGGGCATCGAAGACGCCGTCGCCGACCGCCGCACGGACGTGACTTGCCCTTACGACCCGCCCACGTCTTAGCGGCACCTATCGCCGTGTTGTATTCTGATATTGCCCTTGCCCCTGTACCTCTCGCTCTGCTAGTACATGCCACCACGGATGGACGTCATGATCATGGTTTTGTTTAATCGTATGTATTCACAGGTTCCTAGCTGCTCGGTCGTCTCGCCATCCCTCGGGCTTGCATCTCATTCTTTTTTTCCTCCTGCATCTGCATCGTCGTGGTAATCATCAGCGTTCGTTTCCCTTTTTTTTCTTGGTTCATACGCGCGTCCTCCTGCTGTCGGTCGTCGTTTCTGCTGCTACGCTACATTCACGCACTGCGCTCCGTCCAGAAGAATAGCATTTGGAGTGGTTAGATACTTTTTTTCCCATACAGACCGGGTAATCAAACAGTCGTATCATGAAGCAAGCCCTTGCAGGGCGCGAGATTTTAGCCGGGAGGGAGCATACTGGCGTCAACAGTGCCACCCTGCTCGAACGCTGCCTCTTCCTCTTCGGCGGACTTGAACGGAGTGCGGGGCATCGCCATGAGACCTGGCGCGGAGTCAGTATCAGGGGGGCGCCAGCAGCAGCGACGTGGCACGCACCGGTGCGCGCGGACTCGAGGAGGCCGAACGGCTTGAGGAGGCTGAGGAACGCCTCGACCTTGCTCGTCTTGCCGCTCATCTCGACGATGATGCTGTGCTCGCTGACGTCGACGATGCGCGCGCCGAACTGGTCGGCGAGCGTCGAGAGCGACTGCAGGTGCTCGCTCTTCATGCGCAGCAGCTGCGACGGCGTGAGCGGCACGCCCTCGGGCTCGCCGTCGCCGTGCGCGCCGCGCTCGAACGCCTGCACGAGGTGCGCCTCCGCGTCGAGCTTCGTCGTGGTGGCGGCGGGGCGCCGCGGCTCGTGCGTCGGCCCGCCCAGGTACTGGTCCTCGACGTACTCGGGCCCGAGGATCGACACCTTGGCGAGCAGCAGCTCGCGCTCGATGCAGTTCGTGTTCGTGTAGTCGAGCACGGCCCACACGGGCACCTGGCGGGGCGCGGGTCAGCGCGCTGGGAGGCCGCAGGGGGGCGCGGCACGCACCAGGTCCTCGAGCTGCCGCCGCGCCTGCTCGACGACGCCGTCCTGGCCGCGGAGGACGATGCACATGCGCGAGAGGTCGCGGATCTCGGTGCGGCACACGACGAGCGAGTCGATGTTGAAGCCGCGGCCGGCGAGGATGCCGGACACGCGCGAGAGCACGCCGGGCTCGTTCTGCACGAGGCAGTTCAGCACGTGCCTATGCGGCGGCGTCAGCAGCAGCGCGGGCGGCGGCGTCAGCACAGCGCAGCAGAGGAGGGGAGGGCGCGGCGCACCGCTTGAACGGCTGGAGGCTCGGCGGCGGCGTGTTGTAGAGGATGTTCGTGACGGCCTCCTCGGCGGAGCGCGAGCGCGGCGTGTCCATCGCGGGCAGCGGCGGCGGGCGCGCGCGGTGCGCACGCTTGTAGTCGAGCGCGGACGTCGAGTCGTCGATCGGCGGCGGCGGCTTCGGGACGCTGTCCTCGCGGCGGCGCGCGCTCGCGGTGAAGCTGCGCACGCTCGCCGCGCGGACGGTGCTCAGGCGGGTGCGGAGGAGGCTCGCCATGGGTGCGGGAGAGGAGGCGGGGGCGCGCTGGTCGAGGAGGTCTCGAGCGAGCTCCTCGCTGGCCGCAAGTCGAACCCCACACCGAGTCAGATATCACATAGGCGCCCGAGGACCCTTAATGACTCCACGTGGCGGGCGCGCTTTGCTTATCACGCGTCCTCGTCGCGATGTCTTGTGGAAGATAAAAGATACATGGCATGGTTGAGTTACTACTGTACAGATTCCAAGAAGATACAAGCAACCAGACTGTCCATTCGGCTGGGGAAACCCTCGCTTTACGTAGCAGGAGAAACGGTTCACGCCAGAGCACCCTGTCAAGACAACTCAGCGGAATTGAACACCGAGCACAGTGGCTTACGCCTACCATAGGGTCCCACGCAGGGAGCACAACCCGCTCGTCGCCCTCGAAGACCTTGACGAGCTCCTTCGGCGCGAGCGCCTTGGGCACGACGACCTGGTACACGAACCTGCGTCGTGTCAGCACACACACAACCAGCCTTAGCACACGCCACGCACTGGTCGAACCACTCGTCGGTCATGAGGAAGTAGCCCTTGTTGCCGGGGTCCTCGCCCCACGAGTTCTCGACCTTGTAGCGCACGGGCTTGCCGCTCGCGGGGTCGACGTGCACGCCCGAGATGACCATCGCGTGCGTCATCGCGCTCTCGCCCGTGCGCAGGCGGTCCGCCTTCGAGAGGCCGAGCGTGATGTTGAACGCGCGCTCGAACTCGAAGAGCCGCGTGTCCATGATGCCGAGCGTGCGCTCGGACGACTGCCCGACGTCGCACCCGAAGAAGACGGGCACGCCCGCGCGGATCATCTTCACGATCGCCTGCTTCAGGTCGTCGATCTTCGTGTTCACGTCTGCAGACCGTCGTCAGCGCGTCGTATGCCGCAGCGTCGGCGACACCGCTCACATAGCACCGGGCGCGCGCCCCAGATGTTGCCGAGCTTGTCGACGGTGTAGAGCTTGCCAAAGTCGTTGCGCGGGTCGTGGATGAGCGAGAAGCTGTCCTTGGGCGAGTACGCGCCCTTGGCGATGTCGTAGAACTGCTGCGGCGTGCCCTCCCAGCGGCCAGGCTTCCCGTCCTTGTCGTAGTACTCCCACACGAACTTGGTGCTCTGGCCGCTCGCGCCCGGCAGCGGCGGCACGCCGAGCGCGGCGCTCATGACGGTGTACACCTCGCGCATGAGCTCCTCCTTCTTCGCGCGGAGCGCGTTCGGCGCGTCCGCCGCGCCCTTCAGCTCGTCGTGCAGCGCGCGCAGCACGAGCGCGTGCTCGCGCAGCTTCGTCTTCAGCAGTGCGTTCAGCGGCGACGAGAGCGACGAGCTGTACGACTCGGGGTACACCGTCTGCGGGACGACGCCGTACGTCTGGCGGGGCGCGCGCGCGCGCGTCAGTCGAGCGCCCGCGATAAGGGCGGCGTGCGCACCTCGAGCAGGTTCACGGCCATGTCCCACTGCCCGCCGTCGCTGATGAGCGAGCCGCTCGAGGAGAGGTGGTTGATGAGCCGGTCGTCGACGGGCAGGTCCGCGTGCTCGATCATGAGCTCGAGGAAGTAGTTCGCCTTGTTCAGCTTGTCGAAGAAGAAGAGATACGACTGCGGGCGCGTGAGAACGCGCACGGCGCGGCGCGTGAGGGGGGCGCACCTGCGAGAGCTGGAAGTCGTCGAGGTTGAAGCGCTTCATGACGTTGTAGCGCAGCACGTTCGTCGTCGCGAAGAGCCAGCAGCGGCCGCTGCTGCGCTGGTTCGTGATCGGCCCGGTCTTGAACGGCAGCTCGGTGTTGAAGACGTGCGGGTCCGCGACGACCGCGCCGCGGTTGAGCAGCGTCGCCTTGAGGTCCGCGTGGTTGAGGATCGTGCGCGCGAGCTCGACGCGCGGGTCGGCCGCGACGTCGGCCTCCCACTGCTGCAGGCTCCCCGCGCCGAGCGTGCCGTCTTCGCTGACGGGCGCGGGCGTGGAGACGCGCAGCGTCGCGAGGCTCGAGGCAAGCGAGCGCACGCTCTGCTTCTCGGAGACGTCCTGCTCGGGCGCGGCGGGCTTGGAGGGGGCAGATCCCATGGCTGTGCGTGGGGAGAGCGGGGGGCGGCGGGAGAGGGTGTCGGGCAGAGAGGCGACGACGGGCAACGTGGTGGGAGTCAGAGCTTTATGGGGCGGGCCGCGTTTCCCTGACCGTGCGGGGCCTCTTTGTCAGCGGAAGCAAACACATGGGGCGAATTGCACGCGATATCGGGGGGCTCGCACGCGCGTGCCTGTGAGGGGAGGGTGAGACCAAAGATAAGATAACGCGACGCCACGACGCTGATGCCAAACACGCGCAAGCAACTGCGCCGCGACTGCATCCGCGCCGCGGCTTTGCCAGGCTTTGCTTGCGATTGGCATCATCACGCGGCGGCTTGGCTCCCGCCTCTCCCTCCGCGCAGCACGCAAAGACGCGTCTCAACATCGCGGGCGCGTTGCGCAGCTTGTCGCGAGCTCATCGACATCCAGGATCTAAAATCCAGGGCTGCTGCGCTAGCTATCACGACTCGGCTGCGGCTGATGCAACTCATTCATCTCTCAGTTGCCCAACAAAGACACCGCCCAACTGCGCTCCCAAACTAAGACAGCGTGCTGCAGTGGGAATGCCGGCGGGGACGCATCATGATGGAGACCGTCTACCTATGCGAATATATTCGCATACCCGACCACATTTTGGGCTTCACTTTCGGTAAACGGTCGCGAATGCAGGCGAGTTCAAAGTCCTGTCGATATCTGACTTCTGATCACTGGCAGTCTGGGCTCGGACGCGGTCTCGCCAGCAGCGCCTCGACCACACGCTCGAGGTGTCTTTTCACCGCTCTGCAGCATAAAATCGCCCCGCAACGGCACTGGCAACAACACTCCCTGCCCTCATGAAGCCATGCCGCGTATTCCATGCCTACTATACAAGCGTCCTGTCTGCTATACCCCACGAGGCCTAGTCAAGACACGCATCCGCTGCAACCGGCAGTCAGCTTCCGCGCTGCACACGCAGGCGCAGCGCACGCACTCTGGCCGCGCACGACGGTGACCGGCGCCGTCGCCGCGAGCGCGCCGGAGGCGTCGCGGAGGCGGAACCCGACGCTCGTGCCGGCTGGGACGTCCGTGGCCCAGCTGAACGAGGCGCCGGTGAGGCCCTGGAACGCCTCGACGGGCGTGCCGTTCGCGTCGGGCTCCGCGACGCTGTGCGCGCGTGCGTCAGGATGAGCTGCGTGCGCGCGCGGGTGGTGGAGGCGTACAACTGTAGGCGCGAAGGCCGGCGGGTGAGGAGGCGACGTTGTCTGAAGCGCTGGAGGAGGGTGGACGGCGTACCAGGGTGAAGGGAGCTGTGTGGAGAGGTGTTCGGGGTGTGGGTGTGCAGAAGGACAAAGGGGACTCACGCTGTCCGCCGGACCACGTGAGAAGCGTGGGGACGCACTCGACGGGCTCGTTGCTGGCTCGTTCAAGACCGTGTCAGCGGCAGGGCTGCAGGCAGATACGGGCGGCGTACGGCGTGTTGATAACGAGCAGCGCAGCGGCGAGGCTGGCCGAGGCGGCGACAGCGAAGAGTGCGAGGAGCGTGTTCTTCATCGTTACTATCGCTGCGACTGGAACGTTTGAAGGCTGGAGCTGTGTGCTGGAGGTTGAGCGACAGGTCCGAGGGGATTATATACTGCCCGCGACGCACACAAATGCAATACGGCGTACGCCGACGGCCCCGCATCGGTGCAGGGCTGATCAGCCTGCATGAATGGAGGGTCGTGCACGATGACGTGCAAAATTGCAAGGCATTACGCGCACGAACGACTGCGAGACGAACTAGGTGCGCTCTCTGACATGTGACACTTGAGCTCACTTTGTGTAGCTTCCGACCCGAAGCCGTGCTAGCAAGACTCATTTTGAAGACACACGACCTATACGACAGTGCACCACCGTGCGCACTCGCCCGCCGGGCCGCGCTGTCTCACGCAGAAGAGCGCGACCGTGCGTGCCTCCGGTTTCCAGTTTCGCGATGTGCTCGCTGGAGCGCACTACGGTAGTGCACAGTCGCACCACATCTCGACAGAGCCTTCGTGCGCCCTCGGGCCCTCCTCTGCGCCGGCTCGAACGCTAGATTCCAACGGATACTGGAATCGAAATGGCTAGGGTATTAAACGGGGGAGCACGCAGGTCTGGCTGATTGGCGGCGATGTTTGGCTACTGGGCAGTTTGGGCTTGGAAGCGGCCCTTCCCATTCTGTGCAAGCTCGAGATGTCTTTTCACTACTCTTCGGAACCGCCCCGCAGCGGCAGCTACACCCCCTACCATCAAGCGATCTCGTGTATCGCGTGCCAATTGTACACCCACCCATCCAATGCACCCTGCCTGACCTAGGGCAGACACGCACTCGCTGCACACCAGCGATCAGCACACCCCCCATCCACACACGGCAGCAGCCGACGTACTCGTACCGCGCACGACGGTGACTGGCGCAGTCTGTGCGATCCTACCGGCGGCATCGGTGAGCGTGAACCCGACGCTCATGCCAGCCGGGACGTCCGTGGACCAGCTGAATTCGTGGCCTGTGAGGTCCGGGAACTCCTCGATGGGCGTGCCGTTCGCGTCGGGCTCTTGGATGCTGTGGGTGCGCGCGTTAGGGTGGGGGTGCGTGGGAGAGGCGGGGGCGGGGGCTCACAGCTATGTGCGCGGAGGGCGCATGTGAGGATGTGATGGCGGTGAGAGCGCTGAAGAAGGGTAGATGACGTACCAGAGTGTAGGGAGCTGTCGCGCAGAGCGGTCAGGAAGCGCGTGGAGAGAATGGCAGGGAGGGACTGACGGCGTCCGCCTGACCAATTAAGCAGCGTGGGGACACATTCGACGGGCTCGTTGCTGACCAAGCCGGGGCCGTGTCAGCGGCAGGACAGCAGGCAGCGGAGGGCGGCGTACGGCGTGTTGAGGACGAATTCTACGGCTGCGACGCTGGTCGAGGCGGCGAGGGCGAAGAGGGCGAGGAGCGTGTTCTTCATGGCTACTAATTCTGCGAATGAAGGCTGGAGCGGTGAGCTGGAGAATGAGCGACAGCTCCGAGGGGGATATATACGCGACGCACCAAATTCTAACACTCCTTACAACTCCCGCAGCAGCGCAGAGCTGGTCAGCTGGCCCACCGTGGGACTACGCGCTGGGATCGTAGGATGGAAGAGTGCCCTTTGCGCGCACCGTGCTCGCAGGACCGCTCGATGCAGCGCGCCAGCCGCGCAGAGAGAGAGCCTCCGCCAGTCTCTGCCGCCCCGTCGCCCAATCACGTTGCCTGTGTGCGCGGCTCGATGAGCCTTCCCACGCGCGTCCCTGGGCAGGACGCGCCTGCTGCACCAGCTGCTCTCGCGTGCGCGCTGGCCGTGCTTCGCGCTGCTCTCCGCGCGCGGAGAACCGCACAGTGGCCAGCCCCGTGGCGGCTGCGGCGGCGAGTCATGTCCCTGTGGGAAGCAGCTAAATTAATAAACGTTGGTTAGTGTTTTAGGCAATTCATAGAAGGCCCCACGGAGCGTGCTGCAAGCGACTGTATTCCGCACCCTGATGACGGCCGGCCCCCTCGAGCAAGCACCCCCGAGCCTCTCCACCCGCAGCGGCCCCGCTCTGCGGCGGCCGCGCTGGGCCGCCGGCACGCAGCACGGCGGGGCCCGCAGGATCATTCCGCGGCTGATGGAGCCTATCAGGCGGGGGCGCAGAGTACGGCGCACGAGCGACGCGGCCGCTCCCACGCGGGGCGGGCGAGGCACCCGCGGCTTCGTGGCGAGCCGTGGGTGCCTTCGTGGCGCACCCGTCGCGGGGCGGCGACGCGCCAAGTGCGCTGCGCGCATGCGCCGCTGCTGCCTTTCTGCGCGCGCGTTTTCCGCGCGGGTCTGCGAGGCCCCCGCGGGGGTACGCGAGCGCCATGGGAACGGACAGATCGACCCGCGGGCATGGGTCCTGCGTTTGGAGAGGATTTCTGGTGGGTTCCTCTGGCGTTCTGCGCGGACGTCTGACCCGGGCGCCGCCGCCGCGTGCAGCGGCGCCCGCAGCGACAGGTGTGGTGCGCGGCTCCTGTGCGCGGGTGCGCCGCTGTCGGCCGGGCGGTGGTGGGAGCTCTATCCGCGATGGGGGGCCCGGAAGGGGAGGTGCAGGCGGGATACGGCGGCCGTCGTGGCTCCTCGTCCGACGTGCGATCTTCGCCGTAGGCGCAGGCGTGATAGGGTTCAAGTCGAGGACGCGGGCGAGGCGGTGCAGCACGGCTGCAAGGCTTTGGCTGCGGGACGAATGCCTCGGTTGTGTGTGTCTGTTGGCGAGAGGTTATGTAAAGATGCAGTGGATAGGACCGGACTGGTGCTCACGGTCGGGGGCCTCTGGGTGATGGCTGCGTGGAGGGCGTGTCGGAGAAGATGATCCTCTGCCATTCTCGTGATGATCGGAATGTGCTAGGAGACCGGGGTGTATCTGGCTTCCGGCTGCAGCCTGGGTGCCCTCCGCAGCGTGCTTCGGGAGTGTGCAGGGTGGCGACGGGGTAGGACAGGCAAATATCCGCATATCCTGCCCCGCTGAGCACGCGCGCTGGGACCCGTTCTAGAAAGACTGCCTAATCGGGAGTATTGCCGCCGCAATATACAAGGTTCGAAGTGAGATCAGATCTCTGTTGGCCCGGGTTGAGCTTGCACGGAAGCCATTCTCGTCCGGGCTGACTCGCCCCGCTGAGTCGTTGTATTCGGGGTGCAGGCGTGCGAGCGATGTGCCGGGCCCTGTGCGCTGGCGAAAGGCGGTGCAGCGGGCGCGGGCGCGGGCGCAGTGGGCGGGCGCGGCTGGTCAGGCTCTGGCTGGAGCCGGCGGGAGAGAAGAGGCCATCAAGAGGATGATGCAAGCTATCGGTGTGTGGTGAAGCGCATCTGTCAGGAACACGCTTTGATCCCAGGCCCGTTTAGCTCTCAGGCATCTCCCGGGCCCATTCACGCCGCGGCCGTAGGGCCCTGCTATTAGTATCCCTGCCCGCACACGCCCGCGCCTCTCCTCCCCCCGACACCCAGCCTGGCCAGAGACGTCGTCCTCGTCCCCGCCAGTACATGCATACCCGCTATGCCCCCTGCTCTCTGCGTCGCAGCCGACGTCCCTAGGAGCCCTCTCCACCATCTCCCAGACCCCCAGCTGTCACCCCACGCTGTTCGCACCGCGTCCCGGAACAGGCGAGACGCACCGCTCCGACGTCCTCGACATCTCCCCAGCTCCCCCAATCGCGAGCCATGGAGACCACCGCAACAAAGCCCCCGCCAGCTGCACAGTCCCGCACCGCCCCCATCGCAGGCGCACATCGCCGCGGCAGCCAAAGCGGTAGCCCACTCGCCCAGCATGTTCTCCCTGCGCGACCCCGTCGTTGAAAACTTCGAGGCCGCCCTCCAGAAGCAGGGTTCCCTCTCCAATGGCAAGATGACCGCCCCCGCTCCCTCCCCGAAGAAAACCGTCCGGCCCCGCGTCCCCATCCCCGTGCAAAGGCCAGGCGAGGCGCAGAAGGGACAGTCGGCTTCACACGAACCGTTTACACCAACTACGTGAGTGACCGCTCCGCTAGTCGTGCCTCTGCGGACGACGACGCTGACGTTTCCCCAGCCCCGCATTCTATCCGTCCCCCACGTCCCCCAGCACGTCTGCTATCCCCGCAACTCCCTCCCTCACCCAAGACTCCAGTTGGCGCACGCCGTCCCCGTATGCGGCATACGCAAACGACCGGACTGCGTTTTATTCCTCCCCATATTCGCGAAGACGGTCGGTGACGACGTCCTCCGTACACTCGCCCTACCGCCTCACCCCGGTAGCGCTGCCGATCGGCAAGAAACTGCCCAAGTGGAGAGAGGTGCACCAGGAGCGTGCGCTCAACCGCGCCCGCGCCCGCTCGTCCTACGCCCGCGAACACGCCGGCACCCCGTCGCGGAGCAGCGACTCGAGCCTCTCGCCGTACCGCCGTCCCGAACGGACACCGCTAGGGCCCCGGCCGATGCGCTCGCAATCACCGTCGTACGCGAGCGGCCTGTGCATCACCGTCCCGCGATCAAAGGACGGCGATCGCTCCGCGGCCCTGGGCTCCGCCGTCGAGGCCCTCCAGGCGCTGCTCGACCCCGACGCGCGGCGCAAGCGCGAGCAGGTCGAGCAGTGGCTCGGCAGCACCGCCCTCGCAGAGACCCCCGACCGCCCGCGCTCGCTCGCGGGCACGCTCCCCGACGGCCCCGTCACGGACAGCGCGCCCGAAGACACCGCGGACGAGTCCCCGGCGCAGAGCTCGTCGGACGGCTCGCAGGAGGCGCTCGGCGCACCGTTCACCCCGTCGTCGACCTGGGCGCACAGGGCGCCGGGCCTCGCGGTGCAGATCGGGGCACTCGCACCGCCGCTTGATGCCCCGTTCGACTACGACGCGGCCCCCATCGCCGTCGAGCGCTCGGCCTTCGACTCGGACACAGAGGACGAGGATGAGGATGAAGATAAAGTGCTCGATCAGATACGCATCAGCAAGTTCAGCAGGCTCCGCAAGGCGCTGAAGAGCTCGATCTCCGTGCCCAACATCGCAGGCGTCCGACGCTCGTTCGTCGACATGACGGGACAATCGTCCCTGGACACGTCGCCCGAGTCCGTCTCCTCCCTCCGCGCCCGGCAAACAACGTCCACTACCTCACCGCCGAAGAACCCCATCCTCCTCAAGCTCGCGACGGACGCCGCCGCGCTGAGTCCCGTCCCGCCGAGCCCCGCAGGCCTCGCCGACTCCGAGAGCCCGGCGGACGGAGACGCCCCGCAGTCCCCCACGACGCCCGCCACGCCCGCATCGCCCAAGGCGCGGGAGACGCGCTCCTTCATCTTCGAGATGTCGAAGGTCTCGCTCGGAATCGAGGCGCCGCCGCCGCTGCCCAGCATCGCGCGGTGCCACGGGCCCCCGCCGGACCTCCCGCTCCCGCCGACGCCGCCCTTTGCGAGCACGCCGTCGCTCCCGCTGCGCGCGCCCGCGGAGCGCGAGGAGTGCATGGAGAGTTTTGCAAGGCGCTGGAAGGCGGACGCGCACCCGCACGACCGCATGACCGTCGTCGACCCCGACGTCAGCATGGCGCGCCTCCAGGAGACGATGGCGAAGCTCGAGGCGTATGCGCCGCGCGCGAGCCGCGAGGAGGGAGATGCGCCTGTGCCCGCAGAGTTCCCGCGGGGGAGCGCAAAGACGGACGCCAGCAGCCGCCCCATGCGCAAGCGGTCCGCGAGCTCGCGCCCTGCAGACAAGCCCGGCGTGCTCGTGCTCGGCATCGCGCCGCCGCCGGTGCCACCAAAGTCGGCCCAGCCGAAGCCGCCGCGCGCGCACACGCGCCGCCCGAGCGTGCCGCTCCTCCCGCTCTTCGACTTCGAGCGCCCCGGCAGCGGCGGCGGGCTCGACCTGCGCGTGCCGCCCGTGCGCACGACGTCCCTCGACACGCGCAGCCCCGGCGGCGACGACGAGCCCGAGCTCGTGTCCTCGCAAGGACACTCTGCCGAGCTCACGCCGCGCCCGCGCGAGTCTCCCGCGAGCCCGCCGCCGCCACAGGGATCCCAGACGACGCGGGAGCCCCCACAGGTGACGCCGCACCGCATCGTGCTCCCCGCGGCGCTGCCGGTCCCGCCGCTGCACGTCATGCCGCTGTACTTCCCGCAGCGGCGGCTCGCGACACCTCCCGCGACGCCGCCTGCGCACCCGCGGGGCGGCGTCGCGTCGCACTTCTCGCCCGAGTCGCCGTCGCCGCCGCAGCGGGCTGCGCCGCGCGCGTCCAAGATGCGAAGGTTACTTGGTGTGCGCACCGACCTCATGCGCGGGCTGCGCGGCTCGTTTGTGTCGTGAATCGCGCGCGTGGGCGTGGACTGTTCGTTTGGAATGCCTGCTCGCTCGGACTGCGCCTGCTCGGACGCGCCGCTCGCTCTGCTGTTATTTGACGTTATTTGGCGAAGAGTGCGCTCGCGCGCCGAGCACGACGTTCTTTTTATATTTCTTGGTCTGTGTCTGGTATTTAGTGCATGCTGTGTCTCGTTTTGTGTTTTCGTCGTGTCGCCCCCCGCTGTCGATTTGTCTTTACAGTGTCCCGCACCCCTCCTTGTAGCAGTAGAAACTCGGTGTATAACGTAGCTCAATTGATAGAAATGTAATCGCAATACCACTTCATCCGTCCCCATTCGCGACGCACCGTGCGAGGAGCCGAGGGAGCACCGCCTCCCCCGCCCCAAACTGGGAGCCGCGCCAAGGCACACCTAGCAGCCCAGCAGCCCGACAGCGCGCCATCTGCGCAGGGCCGCTGGCACAATCTCTCACAGCGGTGCGACGCCATCACCGCGCCATCTTCTTCTTTCTTCCTCGCGAGTCGCCGCCGCCGGGGGCCGCCCGGATCACGCACAGGTGTCCAGAGGTGCCCACGCAATTGTGGGGACGCGAGCGCCCCGCCGCTGCCGCTGCGCCATGTGCGTGTGAGGCCTTGAGGGTGTGCCTGCAGGGGCAGAAGGGGTGTGGAGAGGCGCGGAGGGGGTAGGCGAACGAAGGCGGTTGCCAGAGGAGGAGGAGAAAAGCGTGCGGCGTTTGCCGCGTCGCCTGACGGTGTCCCTTGGAAGGGCAGTTTCGAGTGCGATTGGCCGTGCTGCGAGTCCGACGCCGAGCAAGGCCGACAGGGCATCGCCGATTGGGCTGGGAGTGTACAAAAGGCGAATCAGATCTATGGTCGAGTTTCTATCGGTCGTCGTCTTCGAGCAATCTTTTGGTCCTACGGTCATTCCGTGTATCAAGAGTCCAATATTTGCCGTGGATGCGCGGAGATCTATCGATTTTGTTGGTTGGGCGTGCGGAAGATGTGGTCGCGACCCTGCGGGAATAAACGAAAAGCTTCCGCGAGCGCCACAATTCTCATGCCTAAATTAGGGTCGCGCTTCTGCCAGAGCGTCAACGCGCATAACGTGTTAACGACATCTGCAGCCAGGCTGGCTCTGTTCTGCACCGCATTAATCGCTTTCGCTGCCATCCCTGCGAGCTCTCACTCCCGCTTATCTCTGCACCCAAGACGCCCTTTCCCATGTCCCACGAGGAGGATCCCCGCCATGACGAGAGTGCGGCTGCAGTCGACGTAGAAACCGCGGAGGCACCGCCAGCAACCGAAGTGCCTCTCTCGCCAGATCATCACTCTGCACAGGACACCGAGCTGCGTGGCGACACGGATGCAGACCACCTCGATCATCGCAGGAAGGACTCGTTGGCCAGCCTACACAGTTTGAAGGAACCAGAGCACCAGGCCGAAGACGAAGACGCTGCCAACCCAGCAAGTCCGGCGTCCCCATCAGATGCAGGCAGCTTCAAGTCTCCCGAGCTGAAGGATGTCGCCCTCGAAGAGCTGTCGCTTGACGACCCTGCACCACTCACGCTCGACACCACATCACACGCCGCACCCGAGCGACCGGCTGCCGAGGACTCGCCTCCTGCGACCGCGAAGCCCAGAGAGGACCCATCCGAACGCGCCGACGGCACGCGGGAACCCAGCCTCTCGTCGAACCAGGCCACGCCGCCATCGCCCGTCAAGTCCCCGCCGATGTCGCTCGACGCGCTGCTGTCGCCGACGAAGGACGAGTTCCGGTTCCCGCGCGTGCGCGACTCCGTCGCCGCGTCGGACACGACGGACGACGAAGCGCGCTTCTCGACCGTGCTCCTCAGCAGCGCGCGCACGAGCGTCGACAACGCGCACGCGCCCGCGCCGCTCTCCGCGCGGCTGCACGAGACGCTGCACGAGCTGCCCGAGGAGGGCCACGACGGCGAGGGCCACGACGCTGAGGGCGAGGGCACGGCGCAGGATGGTGCGGAGCACGACGCGCGCCGCGACACCGTCGACGGGAACGAGATCGTGCGCCTCATACACACGAACCGCGTGCACCGGAAGACGGCGTCGACGTCGACGATCGTGTCCGGGAACAACGTGCCGTTCATCCTCGCACGCGCCGAGGGCGAGGACGGGAAGCGGAGCAGCCTCGATGGGAAGCAGAAGCTGCAGGAGGAGTTTGAGAAGAAGCACGAGGCGACGGACTCACGGGCGGACGCGAACAACGTCGACTGGGGTGCGTGGCCGCTTCCGTGTCCTTCGCCTGCGTACTGACGGAAGCCCGCTGTAGATTTCTGGGGAGACGTCGTGTCTGGTGCGTGCCGAGCACCATGTCGTGCTGGCGTATTGTCTCATTACCTCTGCAGACTACCAAGCCTATGCTCAGGCCTACCCGAGGCAGCTTGCGAAAGCGATCGAGAAAGGCATACCCAAGAGCCTCCGAGGGATGATCTGGCAACTAATGTAGGTAGGACAGTCTTTGCGCAGCGCTCCGCGACTTCACACAGATTGCGCCGTTAGGTCTGCGTCTAAAGACCCCGAGCTGGAACAAACCTACTTGAAGCTGCTGAAGGAGCCCAATCCCCATGAGAAAGCAATCTTCCGCGACTTGGGAAGGTACGTACTAGCAAAATATATCCCTCACGCAGTGTGTGCTCACTGCGAACAGAACATTCCCTCATCACGCATTCTTTACCGACGGACACGGTATCGGCCAAGAAAACCTTTATAATGTCCTCAAAGCGTACTCGCTGTAAGTCTCGTCTCCCCAGAGCTGTACGCAGTGCTCAATTGTATAGGCAGGTATGATGCCGAGGTCGGGTACTGTCAAGGCTTGCCCTTCGTAGTGGCGATACTATTGCTCAATGTCTGCATCTCGTCGCGATGCACGATGCCTGCGCTGACCAAACCATCACAGATGCCTGACGAGGAGGCGTTCTGTTTGCTCGTCCGACTCATGCACTCGTATGACCTCCGGGGACACTTCTTGCCGGAGATGCCTAAGCTGCAGCAACGCATGGTATGCTACCTCACTCCATCTTCTTCGCGATCTGACTAACGGACTTGGTATACGAACAGTTCCAGGTTGGTGACCAGCTGCACAGAGTGGTGGACAAGCGCTGACATCGCGGCAGTTCGACCGCCTGCTAGAAGAGCTTCTTCCTGTCCTACACATCCACTTCATCCGGCAGGGCATCAAGTCGAGCATGTACTGTTCCCAATGGTTCCTGACAATGTTCAGCTACAAGTTGGTATGGTTCATTCACCTGCCCCAACCCATACTGAGAGTGCCACAGATTCCCACTTGACATCGTCTTCCGAATATACGACAACGTCCTTGCAAGCGGCATCGAGGCCCTGTTCTCTTTCAGCTTGTGCCTGCTCTACAAGAACGAAGAGGCACTCTTGGATATGAAATTCGATCAACTATTGGTTTTCCTCAATACCAAGATGCTGGACGTCTATCAGGTGAGGACAACCCAACTGTACTTGCCTCATGGTCTAATTTGGGGGTGCAGGTTGGCGAGACGGTGGATGAGAGCGGTACGAAGGTTCCTGTGCACGACATCGACCAATACGTCCAGGACGCAGTCTCGATGAACATCACACCTTTCATGCTCGACCAATACGCGAACGAGTACGACGAGCTCGTGCGCACACGAGACGCCCAGCAAATTGAGATGGACTCTTTGCGGAACAGCAACCGAACCCTTTCTGCCCAAGTGTATGTAGCTGTTTCTGATGTTGCTCCCGAGTGCTGACACGGCTCTTCCAGCAAAAGCCTTGAGACTAACTTGGCGCAGCTGAACGCGGAGCATGTCAAAATCTTGGTATGCTCTGCTTCGCTCACGGCTTAGACGGGTACTGACGCGTTCGTTAGAATGAGCTGGTCATGGCTCGGTTACGACACGAAGAGCTTGAATCGGAGCTGGTTCGCTACAAGCTGCTGTACGTGCTTCAGGAAGCTGTTCACATGATGACATGCTCATGCACCGCATGAATAGATACGCGGAAGCTATGCACGAGAACGAAGATGCGCTCTCGTCACATCGCATGTCCAGGATGAGCATCTTCAGCCGACGCAGCAGCGGAAATAATAATGCTTCATGAGGAACTCAGTACTGTAGATTATAATTGCGATTAGTGTAGATCACACAGGCATGTTTGCCGGTCAAACGGACATTCCGGAGCTAAAGTTACCTACGCTGCGAGTTTCCTGGGTCCCGCAGCAGCAGGGTCGGGGTAGGAGAAGCGAAGCGCCCGGAGGGACGGAGCGAGCAAAGCTCTGATCGCGCTTGTCCCGTACTATGACATCTGCGCTTTCCTCCGCCCGACTGGCCTCTTGACCGACAGCTCTGCACGACGTCAACACGATGCTGACCCTTGGGCGTCGCCGCATGCACGGCCTGACACTGGGGGCGCACGCTCCCGCACTCGCCAAGCGGGCAGGACAGCGCAAGAGCCTTCCACGGAGGAACGTCACCACGAGCGCATCCCCGCCCGCGGGCAAAAAACAGGGCGTCCGGGCATCCGTCGCCCTGTCTGCCACGCTCCTCGCCGTCGGAGGCGCGAGCTACGTCGCGTATGAGAACTACCAGCCGTTCCGGCACACGGTCCTTGCGGTGGTCCGATGTTCGCGCGTCGCTGGTGCGTCCGGCCTCCCGTGCGCGCTGTGGAGACTCTGACGCGGGCGCGAACAGAGGCGGCGGTGCTGGGCGTGCTGGACTACAAGCTGACGTTCGCGAAGACATATCCGTCCGCGGAGGCTAGCCAGGAGGCGACGTCCCAGTGCCACACACGCAGCGCACGGCGCGTGCTGAAGGCGCTGCTGGCGAACGGAGGTGCGTGCGCCCCCCGCGCAACGTCCGACGGCGCTGAGCGTCCCCGCCAGGCATCTTCATCAAGCTCGGGCAGCACATGGCGTCATTGTGAGTGAGGCCCGGCTCCCGCTCCTGCGCCCGAGAGATGGATCGTGTGACAGGCATGCAGGATAGTGTTGCCCGAGGAATGGCGCGGCACCATGCGTCCGCTCCAGGACCAGTGCGAGCCAACGCCCTTCGAAGACATCCAGAAACTCATCGTCACCGACATCGGAAAGCCGCTGGACGAGCTGTTCGTGGAGTTCGACCGGGAACCCGTCGGAGTCGCGAGCCTGGCGCAGGTTCACATGGCGCGGCTGAGGGAGAACGGGCAGGAGGTCGCGGTGAAGGTATGTTGGAGCTACTAGTATCGCATGATGCCGTATCGACCCCGTGTCCAGCTACAGCATCCCCACTTGGACGAGTTCTGCAATATCGACATGGAGATGGTCGATGTGTCCCTTGGTTCGTGGCCCGTTCACATCCCTAGACTCGTACACTCACCACGCGGCAGGATGGATCAAGAGGCTCTTCCCCGAGTTCGAGTTTACATGGCTTGCTGGGGAAATGCGCGAAAACCTACCGAAAGAAATGGACTTCCAGCACGAAGCAAATAATGCCCTTCGAGCAGAAAATAACTTCAAGAACGTTCGCACGTCTCTCTATATCCGTAAGTGCGCGAGTATTGCGTTTGAGGCTGCGCGTCTCACGTGTGACCTGCGTAGCCCAAGTAATCGACGCGAGAAAGCGTGTTCTGATCATGGAGTTCATCCGCGGAGGACGCGTCGATGATCTCGAGTACCTCGCCGATCACAACATCGACCGCAACAAGGTCTCTCTTGAACTCGCGCGGATATTCGCACAGATGGTCCACATCCATGGTTGGTTCCATGCGGTAACCTTGGTGTCTTTATCCGCCTTTTAGCGAACCTTCTAACAATATCCCGTAGGACCCGCATCCGGGGAACCTGCTCATTCGGCCGGCCGCTCCCGACTCTAGGTCACCGTACAATTTTGACATCGTCCTTCTGGATCACGGCCTTTACTTCGACCTTGACGATGATTTGCGGGTGAACTACAGCAAGTTCTGGTTGTCCCTTATCGCGCCCGCGTCCGCCAAGACCAACGCCGACCGACGCAAGTACGCCAAGCTGGTGGGAAACATCAGTGACGAGCTGTACCCAGTCTTCGAGGCTGCCATCACGGGTAAGCTCACATTCGTATGCACACATCCAGAGTAACTCAGACCCTTGTTAGGCCGCGTCCATTTGGAATCGGATTCCGCCAGCGGTGACACCGATCCAGATGTCGGAGTCAAGCGCGGCAAGAGCTTGACCGACCTGAACAAGCAGACGGAGGAAGAAATTGAAGCCATCCGCAACGCTGTCGTGCAACGCGAAGGCTTACTCCTGGACGTGTTCGACGTGCTGCGGCGGGTGCCAAGACGTGTCCTGATGGTGCTCAAGCTCAATGACCTCACGAGAAGTCTGGATCATGCGCTGGCTACGACCCACTCGAGTGTATGCCCAGCGTCATCGTCGTACGTGCTCATCACTGACAAGCATACGCCAGATACGCGTCTTCCTCGTCACTGCGAAGTACTGCACCAGAGCGGTGTGGGAAGATAACCGGAAACGGCTCGTTCGCGATTTCTATCAGACCGGCTTTTTTACCTTCGTCGGTGACTACCTGAAGACTTGGTGGTATGTTGGTCCTCCTGTCTGTAAAGTGCATACTCACTCTACCTTGTGTTATAGGTGCTACGAGATGTCGTACCGACCGATCATCATGCTGGAGACCTGGATGGACTTCCAGGCAGAGATGGTGAAACTGAAGGCTTGGATGCGCGGACTGATGTTTGTCGGCGGGTTCTCTGGAGCACACAAGGCGGCGGCTGGTCTTGCATAGAGATATCATGACGTATAGATATATTCCAGGAGGCTTCGGACGTGATAGCATACAACCGCTCCTATTTGTTCATCTTCCTTAGCATGTAGTCGACGCTGTCTGCGTGTGCTTTGAGAGCTTGCCACTGCCAATCACGTTAGCACCTGGCAGGAGTCGACAACACGGGCATACCTGTTCTGGAGAGAGCGTTATGCCCTTCTTGCCAGGTTTCTCATCTCCTTCCCCGCCGTAGTATTCTCGGATATCGATAAACGTTGAGCCTATGTGAACATCGTTGAGTCTAAGTGGCCGCCCACGGCCCTGGCGGTCACAGGACTTACCTTTGAAACTGCGGACGGTCACTCGTTTCTTCTTGCCCAGGTCTACATAACGCTCTCCTTCGTAGTTCATCTTGATGTCGGCAGAGGGCGCATCCTCATCCTCATTAGAGTCCTTCTACACTGTAGCTCAGCTACATGATCAGAACAACAATATCGCGTACTCACCGGCTTCGCCTGTTTCTGCTTCTTCATAGGGCGCTCCTCCTCGCTCTCATCCTTCTCAAATCGCGGTTTCTTGGCCTTAGCCTTGCCCTGAGACATACCCATGAGTTCAACACAGGCATTGATAGTCTGCAAGGCTGATCACTTTGGCTTTCTTCTTGGGCCTTTCCTCCTCAGAGTCGCTCGGGGTCTCTATAGCTTCTTCCTCGTCGCTTTCGACGACGTCCTTGCGTTTGGCCATGGCGATGGTGGAGGTGGCGCGTGCGGTTTCTTGAAGGTTGGACGCGTCAAGCGCGTTGATGAAGACACGCGTCATGGATTACAATTAAGGGTACTTAAGCAGATTTGTGACCGTGGGAACACGACGCGCTGCGTAAGCGTGAGCGAGCCAAAGCTCCTTGCATTCCATCTCGAGACGTCTTCCCCTTCACCCTACCTCCTCCTTCCTCCCCTCCTCTGTCACTCATATTTCTACCCCAGAATTGTATCAAGAAGTGGACAGAGTCTTACGCACTACCACCTCGACACCACCGTCGTGGAATATGAAAATATTGCACAAGTCGAGGCGCCCTGTGCCGCTGGTGCGTCCGACGACCATCTCACGTTTCGCCACCTCTCACTCGCTGCATAGATCCCAGTGGTAGCAGAGCTAGTAGACAAACTAGTGGACACGCCCCACGAACAATTACCGGATGTCCTCGCGCAAATCGACCACTGGAGATGGCCGCGTTCAGACCTCAACGCATGGGTCAAGGTCCTCAACAAGCTCGACTCCATTATGGAGGACATCATCCGCGACTACGAGATTGAGAAGATTCAGATGAAGCCATTCAGTCCATTCGACAAGCGCTTGCTCTGCGAGATCCTGAGATTCGAACGGCTCCTGCTCGAGAACTCGACGAATAGGAAGACCTACAACTCATATGATGTACGATAGCGCCTTCGTCCTCGTGGCTGCGGTACTGACCGCTTCCTTTAGCGACTGAACAGCTTCATGACAACGTCTGACCTTGACGTCCTCATCTACTCCTTGAACCTCCTTCTACGACCAGCCCAGCAGTACTCCGCTCAGCCCGCGGTGTCACACGCCTTGAGTCTCAACACCAATCGACTCACGTCGCTGTCAAAGCGATGGCCGAGCCTCCATGACTTCGACATCAACCTCGTTGCTCTCGCGGGCGAACAAGGACGCGCACAAGTCGACGCGCTTCCCAACGAGGCGCGTGAAGTTGCCTTCACGTTCTACAGGAAAGACGGGCCGCAGCCCAAGAAAGAAGAGAAAAAGGAGGAAGAGCAAGATCCATTCGAAGCGCCGCCCCCACCACAAACGCCACGCAAGGGCGCGCCATCCTCCACCACCCCGTCCGCGAATGGCCCTGCCATTGTGCACATTGACAGCCAGACGCTTGAAACGAAGCCGACGATGCAGATCTGGGCTGAGGCCATTGAGACTTACTCCGTCCCGGAGGATGAGCGGTTCGAGCTCCTATGCCGGATCCGTAGCGCGAGAGCTCTCACTCGGGCACACACCGAGGACCGCGAGAAGCTCGTCATCGTCCGTCTTCTTGCCATTGGCCTGTTCTGTCACACGCATCCGGAACAGACGACGTTCAACAGTCTCTTCTTGTACGAGCCCGACCTCGTGCACCACATCGCTGAGCTGCTTCAGCTCGACCGCGGCATCGACATCCAGGTCCAGACTGCTTCTGTGTATGCCTTGGACGCCGTCGGCCGCTACCGCAGCAAGGTCCAGGACGTCTTGACCGCCGTGAATGCAGGTGTCAACCATGGCATCTTGATGGCTCTGCTGAGAAAGACGATCACCGAACTCGCGAACGAAGAGTCGAACATCCCTCAGGCGTTCGTGGAAGCTCTTCTGTCATTCGTCACCTATATCGCCGCACATGCTGCCGGAGGCAACATGGTCGTGAGCGCTGGATTGATCCCCCTGCTTGTGCAGGTCATCGAGAACCGCCTTCCGAGCAGACTATATGCGTTGTCGAAGACAATGCAGCTTCTAGACAACATCCTCTACGGTTATACGAATGCTTTCCAGCTGTTCTGCAATGCCAGGGGGATTGATGTGCTCGTCGGACGCATTGAGGTATGTAAGCCCTTCGTACGACACTCTGCCGAAAACTCACGTGAGCCCTGGTAGTATGAAGTCGACGCGGGCCTCGAGGAACATGGCGATCACAAGGCTTCGGCTGAGATTCCCATATTATACGGTACGTGTCTGAAGCGAAATTACGCGTGCTACGCGTTGCTCATGGCTGCATAGGCAAGATCTCAGTGGGACGTGCAACTGTCCTGAAGCATATCATGCGCTCGATGCATCGGATGATGCAATCTTCTGGGACAAGCGAAGGCCTTCGCGGTCTTCTGGATTCGTCTCTCGTGCAGTCGGTGAAGAAAGTCATGGGGAACAGGACTGTCTTCGGCGCCAACGTCCTCGCCATTGGTAGGTTTGTCCGGTGTCCTACCGCGTCTACGACACTAATAGTATCGCAGCCATCAACATCATGGCGACGTTCGTTCACAACGAGCCGACTTGTCTGCCCGTTATACAGGAGGCAGGTCTCCCTGAGGCTTTCTATACCGTCGTTGAGTCTGGTCTTGAGCCGATCATCGAGGTCGTTCAATCCATACCCAACGCTATGGGCGCGCTTTGTCTGAACCAAGTGGGGCAAGACCAGCTCAGTTCCCGACCTGGCATTATTCCTGGCTTCTTCTCCATCTTCACGTCCGAGAAGCACCAGCGCATGTTGCAGGAGAAGGAGAACGCCGTCATCATTGGCACAGCTGTTGAAGAGCTCGTCCGTCACCATCCAACCCTCAAGAATCAGGTTTTCGAGGCGATTAAGCAGACCATGGCGAAAATTGAAGAGCTCGGTAACGCGTACCAGGTCCCTGACGAGAACAAGCATTGGTATGTTCTGCAGCCAACGAAGACGTCCGGTGCCGGTGTCGGCACTTCCGACATCGACATCGACATGGACGCGTCCACCCAGGCAGGTTCGTCCGGCGTGGCGGCTAGCGCCGAGCCAGAAGCGACGCCACACCTCTTTGAGGACAGCTCGTTCAAGTCACACGACAATGTGATCGTATCCTTCATCGACGTCCTCGGCAAGGTATGATTGTCTCTGATCTTGCAGTCCCGCATCGCGTACTGACGTCACTCCAGTTCCTCGAGGGTTACTTCCAGCATGTTCCTCACTGCCGCGACTTCCTGAGCAGTACCGATGGCTTGGATCGCTTGGCGCGCCTCACGGCCCTTCCCTGTATCCCGTATGACTTTGCGAACAGCGTCGCCTCGGACTCTCTTGTTCAGGTCGTCCGAACGATGGTTGAGGCCTCGACAACCGAGTCTTTGGCTTTCATCGTGAAGATCGTGAACGAGTCCCTCCTGGCAACGGCCAGCCTTCGTGACGACAGCGCTGGAGACTCCAAGTACATCAAGCTGGCCAACGTCGAGGATGACCAGCAGGCGGCAGGAGCCAACGTCGCCTTCCGCCATCTCGTCACCCTGCACGTTCGCATCATGCTGCTTTCGGACATCTTCGCAACTGTGGGCTACTCTCAGGGACGAGCTCTCACCACACTTCTGCAGTCGATCACTGGTGCTGGTACCGGGGACATCTTGCTCGGTCTCGGCAGTTTGCATCGCTCTTCAATCTGGGAGAACGTCATGCTCAAGGAGAAAATGACCACGCGCCCAGAGGAGAAGCAACCCAGCCCTGAAATCGCTGTCGCAGAGACTCCTATGTCAGTTTCGTCAGAGGCAACGACACCTGGTCCCTCGACAACCGCGAACGGCTCTCAGCTCGACAGTTCAGCTGCAGCAACGCCAAAGCCCGAGCAGGCTGCAAAGAAGGACCCCAAGGAGACCAACATGAAGGCTCTCAAGCACCTTGCAAATCAGCTCCCGAACTCCCTTGCACCGTTCTTCCAAGCTGTTGTGCGACTTTTCCAAACGCGTAGAAATCCGGATCCGACACAGAGGCAACGCATTCTCGATTCCGCTGACATTGTGGCGGACGTAGCTGTGAAGCACCTGTCGCCGAGACAGACTGAGGACAAGAGAAACCTCTTCACGTACTACACGATGATGCTGGGTCTCGTCAGCATCTTGCTGATCGACGGTGAGTGCTACTTGTTCTGCAATCTAATAGCTTGACTTACCGGCGATTCTCGGATTCAAGAGCGTACGAACTCCAAAGTCGCGCATACGGTGTTGCTTCAAGCCTTCCTTCGCAAGGGCGGAGTGGACTCTATCGTCGCCCTGTGCCGCGAGTTTATCGCGACCATCGAAGACCTAACACCCATCGCTCCCGAGGAGCGCACGGATGTTCAGTCGCAGACTCTCATCCATGCCCACGGCGGGCTCAAGGTCGCGCTCCACCTCATCCACCCTCTCGTCTCGTTCAAGCCTATCGTGGATTCGCCGCAGTCTGGGTTCTTGCTCACCACCGACAAGAAGGACACTGAACCAGGCTGGTTCGATCCCCGCAATCTGGTCGTGCAGCTCCGAGTTGCTACTCTCCCCCTGTTGAAGGATATTTGGCAGTCCTCGTGGCTCACTTCGGTGCCTCTTGGTGTCAGCAAGTCTGTCATTCAGGTCGTTCTGGAGCTCCTCAATACCGACCAGGAAGAAATCAAGGAGGTCGAGCCTGCTGCGCCTTCGATGGTGCCGACAATTCCGATAGCTACTCGCACTATTGGTCCCGACGAGAACCGTATCCGACAACTGACCGACATGGGCTTCCCTCGCTCTGCAGCCGAGCGAGCTCTGATTCGCGCGCGAAACAACGTGAGCCACGCCACCGAGCTTCTGCTCGCCCAGCCGTTCCCGCTTCCTCCAGATCCGGAGCCCGAAGCCGCTGCGCCCGCGCCGGCCGCTGAGCCTGCTGCTGTCGCCGAGGAGCCTGCTGAGCAGCCCGCGGTGGAAGGTGCCGAGGCTGCAGCTCCATCAACATCTGCCTCTGCCGAATCTGCTCCTGTCGACCCTGCGGCTGTCGAGCCCGCTGTAGCCGAACCTCCTGCTGCCGAACCGTCAGCGGGACCTTCCGCTTCCGAGCCTACTGCGCCCGAGTCCTCGTCAGTTGCAGAGCCCGAGGCATCGACACCGTCATCTCAGCCACTACCACCCCAGAAGTCTCACGAAGAGTGGCTGAAGGAGTTGAATGAACTGCGTGAGCCGCTCAAGGAAGGGCTTGGAAGTCGCATCCTAGGTCTTGTTGACGAGCATCCCGCTCTCGTCTTCGACGTTCAGAAGGTGTTCGTCGGGGCATCCGCGCCATACCGCGACCAAGCTGTCGCCCTGCTCGTCGAAGACGTGAAGAAGTTCTCCGGCGCCGCTCTCGACCACCATGAACAACCGCTCTCTGTCCGCTTCCGCATCCTCGCATTGGTCCTCAACGACCCCTCGTCTCCTCTCGCCGCGATGCCTGAAGCTGAGGCCACCAGTTTGATGGACACACTCATCGGCCTCCTCCTCTCGACGCCCATCAATGTCCACAATGGCCATGTCACCATTCCGAAGTGGCTGGCTTCACATCTCCTGGTCACGGAAGCTCTCTTGATGATGGGTGAAGAGCCGCGCTCAGTCGGTCTGCCAACGAAGGAGGACGAGCCCTTGCCAGAGATTGATGCCGTAGAAACGGGGCCTAAGTTCACCGAGAGGCGTCCCGTCATCCTCGACTTCTGCTTGCGTCTGCTTCACGTCCCGCAGCTCCCTCGAGACGAGCTGCTCTCGTCCCTGAGACTGTTCATGCTCTTGACTCGCGATCACGTGCTTGCTCTTGAGTTCGCCAAGAGGGACGGCATCAGCGCGCTGTTCGCCCTGCTGAGAGATTCGCCTACGTCTGCGAGCGCTCCTGGTACTCACCCGTACATTGCGAGTATTCTTCGACACATCGTCGAGGATCCTGCGACTCTCAAGCAGATCATGCAACAAGAAATCAAGGCCTTCCTCTCGCACCCACGTCACCGACTATTGGAAGTCGGGAGCTTCGTTCGCAGCTGTGGCGCGATGGCTCTGCGTGACTCCCAGGCTTTCGTACAGGCAGCTGCCGAAGTGTGTCAACTGTCCAGTCCGTACGGCCCGCTCAAGAATCTCAGCTTGAAAGAGCCTCACAAGCCGAGCTCTGATGTGCCTTCCGGCGCGGACGGCAGCGGTGAAATGCAAGTCGACACACCCGTGCCTCAACGCTCGCCATCGGACTCGCTTGATTCCTTGGTGCACTTCCTGATCACCGAGCTGATGAAGTCCGTCAAGCCACCAGAACACAAGTCTGGCTCGGAAAGCGCCCCGTTGTCTGGTCCATCTTCCGCCGGACAGCCCGAGCAGAGCTCGGAGCCTGCCGTGGCCGAAACCAAGGATTCGTCGCTGACCCCATCCATCGACCACACCTACTCGTGCTTCGTCATGCAATGCCTCACTGAGCTCTTGTTCTCCTACGACTCGTGCAAGGTCGCTTTCTTGTCCTACACGCCCAAGAAACGGACGCACACACCGGCCAAAGAGAAGCACAGGACTCACGCTCTTCAATTCCTCATCAACGACCTTCTTTCCTTTGGGACGATCAACCCCTCGCCGCCTCCTGAAGCGAAGCAGCAGATCATGCTTTGCAACTGGGCGATGTCGGTCATCGTTGCCCTCTGCGTCGACACGACCCCGACAGACCTCAAGGACGTTCCTCCTGAACGCGCCTCAGTCCGCAAATTCGTGTTGGACGCCATCAACCGTGCCATCAAGGATCTGCCTGGCTCTGAGACTGGCGAAGCACGTTATAGCCGTCTCCTTGCCTTGGCCGATTTGTGCTACCGTCTTCTGACGGTGCGGTTCAACACTGGTGCTCGCAAGGTCAACGACGACGCTCCCACTCACATTGCCAAAGTCATGCTCGAGAAGAACTTTGTAGCGACCCTGACCAATGCGCTGGCTGAAGTCGATCCTAACTTCCCTGACATTCGCGGTGTTGTCACGGGTATTCTACGCCCATTGGAGTATCTGTGAGCATTTTGGCGTCACTGTTAAACTGGAACATTTGCTAACATTCAGTCCAGGACAAAGATTGCCATCAAGATGAGCCGCGCGTCTGACAAGCAAAAGGACTCTCCACTGGATAAGGAAGAGAGCGTTGGTTCCGAGATTTCGGAGGAAGACGAAGACGAAGACATGGATGATGCGGAGCGCGAAGAAGCCCCTGACCTGTATCGCAACTCCTCTCTTGGAATGTAAGTGTGGTTTCACTCACCGAAAAGCGTTATTTGCTGACAGCGACTTCCGTAGGTACGCAGGTGTAAGTCACAGAAGAAGTTTACCCTCCCAAGAGTTCGCCGAATTGACTGTTCTACAGGAAATGGAAGATGTTCACTACGGCCACGACGACGAGATGGACGAGGATGCAGAGGACGAAGACGAAGACGCAGAGATGTACGATGACGAGGAGACTGGTAGCGAGGACACCTCCGCCACCGACGAGGAAGATGAAGAGGCCCTGGAAAACGAGCTTGAAGACGAGACTGGTGACTCGGAAGGTGGCTGGAACGAGGAGGAAGAGGAGGAAGACCTCGTAGAAAATGAAGCCGTCCACGAAGAGGGTGATGAGGATTCTGAGGACGAAGATGAGGTAGGAGATGAAGCGGAAGTGATGTGGCAGGTGGGATCAGCCGATTACAGCCTATAGCTCGCGCTGACTTACACCTACAGGATGGAGCCGTTGATGAAGAAGGTGCTGAGGACATGGAAGGAGATGACGGCGAAGGTATGCATCCGTTGATATACTGTCATATCGATATTGACCAACCCTAACACTCAGAGGGCATGCCGATGATGGGTGGGCAAGATGAAGAGGAAGCGGATATGATATCCGAGGCTGGGGAGTGTGTATTATTTTCTCCTCTTTTCGAGATAACAACCTGACAGGGATATTTGTAGCTTCGCAGACGATCTAGATGTCTTCGTGCCTGAAGAAGAGGTCGTCCAACCTGACATGTTCGGTGCACCACCTTCCTTCGCCAACTTGTTCCAGCCGATCCCAGCTGAGCTCGGTGCGCGCGATGCCGACCATATGTTCTGGCACGGAATGGTGCGCTCAGGCCGCCGCCGCACAGGTAAGCCAATCCGATGCTTGTTGATAACTGATATTGACCTGCTCGCTGATTGCAGACGACGATGGATTGGACATCTTCGGTCGTCCGCGTGCCACCGCTACTGGGATACCTGAAGGGACTACTCACCCACTCCTTCTCGACCCTAACTCTGCTGCTCCTGCCTCCCAGTCACGTTCCTCACGCCGTACTCACCGCGGGGCCATTGCTGGCTTCCCTCAGGATCTGCTGACCTCCATTGAACATGCAATCGGCGAGGGAGCAATGCAGTTCTTCCAACACATCATTCAAGGTCGGGGTGGAGCTGGTGAGACCATTCGCATCGACGTACCCGCGAACCAGCTCATTCCGCAACTTGGGCGTCATGGCCGAGGAGCGGGGATCTCTGCGCATATCCGGCTCGAGCGAGCTCCGCGGTCCGATGGCCGAGGTGATGCGCGTGGCTTCGAACCTCTCCTCACAAGAGATCGCTGGGCGGAGGAAGTCAAGTCGCTGCACGGCCGCTTCGAGCAAAGTCGCGTCACCAAGATCACTGGTCACGTCATACTTGCACTCTTGCCTGAGGCTATTGAGGCTCACAAGAAGGCGAAGCTGGAGGAAGAGAAGGAGACAGCTAGACGCAGAGAGGCGCAACAGAAGGCGGAAGAAGAAGCAGCTCGCAAGAGAGAGGAGGAGGAGAAGGCCCGGCAGGAAGAAGAACGAGCTCGTGCCGAGAAGGAGAGACTTGAAGCAGAGGCCCGAGCGGCGGAAGCGCAAGCTGCAGACGCGAGTACGGACGCCGACGCAGAGATGGCTGATGTCACTGCGCAGGAGCAGCCACCAGCTGCCGAAGAGCAGCCAGAAGCAGGCTCGTCGGCAGCCCCAGAACGTGTAACTGTCATGATCCACGGCAACGAAGTGGACATCACGGACACTGGCATCGACCCGACATTCCTGGAAGCTCTGCCAGATGAAATGCGGGAAGAGGTTCTGAACCAGCACATTCGCGATCAACGCGCAGCTCGCGTAGAGCGTCCCGTGGATTCACAGATCAGCCCAGAATTCTTGGACGCTCTGCCCCCCGAACTCCGTGCAGAAATCATTCAGCAGGAGAACCTGGAGCGAGCTCGACGACAAGCGCAGGCAGCGGCAGCGGCAACGACAACAGCAGCTGCTCAGCCTGCAGTTCCTGCAGTCCCCGCACTTCCCGCTGAGATGGATCCCGCTGACTTCCTTGCGAGTCTTGATCCTGCCTTGCGCCAGACAGTTCTCATGGACTCTGATGACATGTTCATTCAAGCATTGCCCCCACATATGCTGGCTGAGGTTGGCCTGTTCCGCGACGCTCACAGTGCCGCTCGTTCTCGGGCGCTACCCGCAGCTCAGCTTGCTGCTCGTGCAGGAGGTCGTCAGCCACCAGCCACTCCAGGCAAGCCTTCGACCTCACGGGATGCCATCCAATTGCTGGACAAACACGCCATCGCCGTTCTTATCCGATTGCTCTTCTTCCCTCAGGTCCTGAGGAAGAATCTCCTCTCGAAAGTCCTAGTCAACCTTTCCGAAAACGGCAAGACAAGGACTGACATCTTCAACTTGCTCCTCGGGATCTTGCAGGACGGTACCGGCGATTTGTCGTCAATCGACAGGAGTTTCGCACAGATGTCTTTCCGCAACACGAAGTCCTCCACTCAGATCACCCCTCGGACGCCGGGCAAAGTTTCCCTCCCGCAGCCGGAGGTTGTCCCAGAGTTGGTCGCCCAAAGGTGTCTAGATGCGCTGACATTCATCACCAGTACGAATGAGGCGTCGTCGCTGTTCTTCCTGACTGAGCAGGAGCTACCTGCTGGTCTGAGACGCAGCGGGTCGAAGAAGGGCAAGGGCAAAGAGAAGCAAACTCCTCAAGCCTACTATCCAGTTGTCCTCCTACTGGGGCAGCTCGACCGCCAGACCCTTCTCCGCACGCCTACCCTCATGGAGTCAGTTGCTGGTCTACTTTCCCTCGTGACACGGCCGTTGGCAAGTCTCAAAGACGCGCAGAAGGAGAAGGATAAGGACAAGGACAAAGAGGCCAAGCCGGAAGCTAGTGCTAGCACCGCACCCCCGAGCGAAGCACCACCAGCCGATCCGTCCAGCACCGCTGTTCAATCTCCCCAGACTGACGCAGGTTTGTGTTTGTTGTTATATTTCCCGTGTCATTGTCTGACGTGTTTTCAGCACCCCCTACCGCGCCCGAGGCGCCTGTTGCCCAGGGCCCTCCGTCATCTGCTGAGAAGGTATTGCTGTCACACCCTCCGAACGTCCCCCATCAAGTCCTTCGCCACGTCGTCAACATCCTCACGGCCGGGGAGTGCTCAGCACGTGCGTTCTCACATACGCTAGCGCTCATCCAGCACCTGTCCTTCGTTCCTGGAGCGCGCGATGTCATTGCCCAAGAACTTTGCACAAGGGCGCAGGAATTTGGCCAACGTCTGTTCTCGTCATTGGACGAGCTGGCGACCGCGCTGCAAGAGTCTCGAAGCGAGGATGTGGCGCTGACTGTCGCGTCGAAGTTCTCTCCGGCGTCCTCCGACCAAGCCAAGCTCCTCAGGTTACTGAAGACCATCGACTACATGTATTCACCCAAGTCGATGACGCCCCTAGCAGACGCCGCTAACGAGGACGTGGAGAAGGTGCAGAGCATTTACGAAGGCTTCCGGTTCACTGCCCTTTGGCGACGTCTCGGCGACTGTCTTTCGATCATCGAGGAGCAGCCAGAACTCGAACACATCGCGACAGTCCTCTTGCCTCTCATCGAATCGCTCATGGTCGTCTGCAAGTACGTTGGCCCCAAGGCTTCTAACAGCTCAACAACCCGCGCAATTCGCGCGTCTGCTTCCCCACGGACGCCGACCACTGCACGAGAGTCTATGGAAGACCTCTTCGTCACTTTCACGGATGCGCACAGGAAGGTTCTGAACCTGATGGTGCGGAGCAACCCATCTCTCATGAGCGGCTCGTTCTCCCTTCTGGTCAACAACCCTCGTGTGCTCGACTTCGACAACAAGCGCAACTACTTCAACCAGTCTCTCCACCGCCGCCCGCATCAAAGGGAGCACCACGGCACGCTACAGCTGAACGTTCGTCGCCAGCGAGTCTTCGAGGACAGCTTCCAGTACCTGCAGCGCAAGTCGGGAGAACAGATCAAGTACGGCAAGCTCAGCGTGCGCTTCTACGACGAGGAGGGTGTCGATGCCGGCGGTGTCACGCGAGAATGGTTCCAGATTCTTGCTCGTCAAATGTTCGACCCGAATTACTGTCTCTTCCAGCCATGTGCAGCAGACAAGCTCACCTACCAGCCGAACAAGGCATCGTCGATCAACCCCGAGCACTTGTCGTTCTTCAAGTTCGTCGGTCGCATCATCGGCAAGGCCATCTATGACGGACGCCTCCTCGATGCATACTTCGCAAGGAGCTTGTACAGGCAGATTCTCGGCAAGCCCGTCGACTATCGCGATGTTGAGTGGGTCGATCCTGAGTACTACAAGTCACTGTGCTGGATCCTCGAGAACGACCCCACGCCGCTTGATCTTACCTTCAGCGTCGAGGCGGACGAGGTAAGTCGTGCTATCAACCTTTGCCGAGAGACCTGCTAATACATTCTGTCAGTTCGGTGTTACGAAGCTGATTGAGCTGAAGGAAGGCGGCGCACAGATCCCCGTGACGAACGAGAACAAGCGCGAGTTTGTCCAGCTCTCAGCCAGCTATCGTCTCTACTCGTCCATCAAGGAGCAGATCGAGGCGCTGCTGACGGGTTTCTATGAGATCATCCCGAAGGACCTCATCCAGATCGTAAGTACACATCCATCCTAGCCAAAGGACCAGCTGACACCAGTTCTACAGTTCGACGAGAAGGAGCTGGAGCTGCTCATCTCTGGCACACCCGACATCGACGTCGACGAATGGCGTGCTGCGACGGAATACAACGGCTACTCGAGCTCGGATCCGGTCATCGTCTGGTGGTGGCGCGCGCTCAAGTCGTTCAACCGTGAGGAGCGCGCAAAGGTGCTCAGCTTCGCGACGGGCACGTCCCGCGTCCCGCTCGGCGGCTTCGTCGAGCTGCAGGGTGTCCAGGGCACGCAGAGGTTCTCCATCCACAAGGCATACGGAGAGGTGGACCGCCTGCCGCAGGCGCACACCTGTGAGTCATTAGCTTCCTTCCGCGACGGGCACGACGCTGATAGCTGCGTTTGCAGGCTTCAACCAGATCGACCTGCCCCAGTACTCGTCGTACGAGATGCTCCGACAGCAGCTGCTCCTGGCGATCCACGAGGGCGGCGAGGGCTTCGGGTTCGCGTGAGACCGCCTGACCATGTACCAATCTATCCGCACTACCCCTTCAACCGCACAACGAACGCAACCGCATGCGCCGACGCAACGCCCCATCCATACGCACCGATATGTAGAATGCAACGCACCCCCTGTACAGTTTACGCATAATTCTATTGTTTTATTAGTCCGAGCGATGAGTGCCCTAGACGGTTGTCTTCAACCAGGTACCAACACCTCCCCAGGCAGCAACATGTGGCATGAGATGTATAACGAACGCATGAGTCACAACATATATGGTTTGGTATATCGATCAGCAGCACGGCGGGAATTGTAACAAGAACGTCCAGGGCGACACAACAATCCAGGATTCCGAGCGTCCTCTCATTCATACGCCGTATGACCCGCTCATCTTGAACTCTCCAGTATCTGACCAGCGAACCGTGATATCCTTGCTCGTGATGGATAGCCTGCTGTACCTGCTCCGCCAAATCGGCTGAGTATATACGCTCGTACATACTAGCCTCCCAGGCGCACCTGGCAGATGTGGTGATGTACTCGAAGATCTTGCTGAACTCGTCAACCGGAAACTTCTTCATCTTGAACTTTGGTGGACCACCAAGCTTGAAGAGGTACCCGAAGACCTCAGGGTCGGGGCAGATCCCGTCGTAGGCCCATTTCGCACCACCGCTCTTGCAAGAAGGCTTCCACTGATGTTCACATGGAGGTCAGGGCTACTTGCCGCCAGTATCCCAGCAAATGAGCACGTACCGTCATCTGCTTCTTGATTCCAGCGACAGCAGCCTTCCTGATCTTCTCCGCCGCATCTGCGAGCTCTGCCTCCGACTTCCTCGCTGGTGCAGCGGCGACAGCACCCGGGGCAGCTGCAGCCGCGCTTTGGTAGCCGTGCAGCTGCTCCTCGAGATACTTCGCATAGCGCGCGAGCGTCTCAAAATCTTCCACAATGTCGTCGTCGCCCTCGGGCAGCTCGAACTTCTCCGGGGTGTCGAGGATGGTCTTGAGCAGCGCCTTCGCTGCGGCGTGTGCGTCAGCAGTGCGTGCACGCTTTGGCGCGGCGCCGTCGTCGAGCCCGGCGGCGGCTGACGAGCGTTTCGGTGGCATTAGGAGCGTGAGGTCGTGTGTCGTTGTCGTTGCTGGGGAAAGGGCGTTGCTGGGGAAGAGGACGGAGGGAGACCGAGCTGGCAGCGGGAGGTCACGGGACCGCGTTTAATGAGACATTTACGTCATGCCGTTAGTCGCGAAGTTCGAGCCCCGATGGCGCCGCATTTTTGCTGCCTTTCCACTTATCACATCTTTCCCACATCTTTCCCTGAGAATCCATTCGAATCACGAACGATTATTGCACCAAGCAGCGGTCCTGCCCACGGACTGTCTAGCCTAGAGTGCGACAAACAGACAAACCTAGGGTTTTACTCTAGTAGTAGTGATAAACTAGCAGGACACCCGTCGAGGCCTATGGCCACGCCAGAAGAAGTTCGATGTATACAGGGCTTAAAACATGCGCCACATGCTAGAACTGCTAGAAGCAGTCAAGAGCTGGAAGGCCTCCGCAGTCAGCTGCAACTCCGGATGGGCTTTGACCGTATCGAGGTTCTCGAGGACCGTGGACTTGAACGTGATGTTCTTGCGGTGTCGCGCACTCAGCACGACTTCACTGGGCTTGAACATCGGGGGTACGATGCCTGTGGCCTCGAAACGGCTTTTGACGTGTTCGATGATGGGCGCAATGGGCATGATCTGCCTGCTCGAGTTGGCGAAGATGTAGAAGGGGAGCGCCTCCAGCTCTTTATCGCTCAGCGAGTAGAACTTCTTCGCTGGAAAGTGGGCGGCCTTGGTTAGAAACACAGCAAAGCATCAAACGAGCCCTCGTTCTCACCCTCACTCTTGTAGAGGCACTAGTAGAGCAACATGAGTCAGTATGTTGCCACGTAACGTCGTTCAGCACCTACCTGAGTGCCATCCGGTAGGAGCGTGCCGCGCCTCTCGTCCTCGCCCTTCCACTTCTGGAGCGAGTCCTCCCACTGCTTGCGCTTCTCCTTCTGCTCCTTGCGCGCGGCGGCCTCCTCCTTCTTCGCGGCCTTCTCCTCCGCGGTGAGCACGACGCGCGGCCGCGTGGGCTTGGGCTTAGGGGCCGGCTCGTCGAAGGCGCAGCGTCCTCGCGGTACTCGGGGCATTGTGTGGCGGGGCGGGTGGACGAGGGTGACTGTGCGAAGGCGGTGGTCGTTCGTGTTGAAAAAGTTCCAGCGCACTTTGGCGAGATGAAAATGCTGTGACCTTTGTCATTTGCGATTAGTCTTCGCAATGCGCGACGGATTAACCTGTTCGACGCAGCGTGCGCGCCTAACGCAAAGCTGAGCGTTGAGCGTAGCTAAGCCGCTGCGGGGCCACACCATGGAACTTCCCCTAGAGCGAGGATAGGATGTCAAATGAACGTGTAAATCAAATCTCTACGGAATTATGAGGACTGATAGTGAATCTGAGGAGATTCCGGGCCGTGGTTTACTATATTCAGATGCGATACTACAACAGCCTTGTGGCGCACCGGTTCCGGCGCGCAAGGAGGCATCGCAGTTATTCGATAGGTAGCGATGTATCAAGTGAATCAACATTTTACGGCTAAAGTAATTAGTTAGCATGTCTGCAAGTCAAGCAGAGTCAGCATAAGCGATGTCGGGAGAAGAAACAGCTTGCAGTACAACCTGGGAAAGTTCAGGCTCCAGGCCTTCAGGAGCTATACTAGTCAAATGCTGAGCATGTGGCAGCTCTCATTGTGTAAGGATCGCACTATCAGCGGGTCAGAACCTAGTCAAATATTGCTATTGAGCACAATTATGTCAGCAGCATGCTTTGTTGGAGCCATGATTGTTCGCATGCTGCTTGCTTTTGCCACACTGCTTAAAGCCTGAGACATCCCGCGAGTATAGGAAAACCAGCGGAGTATTGACGAAAAGAAGCATGAGTGTACACACATAGATAATCTACGGATCAAGACGTATGCGTCGACTCGTCTTCATCCCCGCGACGAAAAGCTCGTTCACGCCCATCCATGCATCAAGGGTTGCGCATAGCGCATCGACATTCGCAATTCCACATCATTGTCACACGAGATCGGACCCGTTTGTGCGTGATGTGTGCAAAAACAAATCGATAAGATCCAGAGTGTGTCTAGGAAACAAACATGAGGAGAAGACGTGCTAGCTACTGTGGCATTAAGTATGGTACGCATGAAAGTCCGCTCGCCTTCCACCAGGGTAAACACCAAAGAAAAGGGACAGCAGCTAGCCATAATGAAACAAACAGACCGCCCCAAGCCTCCAAAGGGCGGGCCTCCGCTCCTCTCCCAGAGGGCACTCCGGACCCCGAGAAGAGACAGGCGGCACCGCAGGCGTGCGCGCAGCACGCCGCGGGGCGCGCGCGCCGAGTTTTCGAAACGAAAGTGTATAGGGCGCAGGGGCTCGGTGACGCGTGGTGTGCGCGGGCGCAGGGGCGTGCTCAGAACTCGGCCTTGACGGGGTGCGCCTCCTGGAATTGGACGAAGCGTGAGTTCGGCCGCGTGGGCGTTTGTGCTTCAAGCTCGACCACACTTACGCGGTCGCGGTCGTTGATGACGTCCTTGCGGATGTCGATGCGGACGCCGCCCTGCGGGTGCGTCAGCGGGGGCGTGGGATGCGGAGGGGCAGGGGCACGCACATTGACGTCGACCGTCCCCCGGCTCTCCTGGCTCGTGAAGTTGAGCGGAATCGAGTTCGTGTTGTCGTTGAACTTGCCCTTGAGGTGTTTCCGCGCGTTCAGCCTGCAGGATGTCAGCCTACGCAAGCGCGAAACGGCGAAACTTAGACTCACATGGCCAGGACAGAGTTGGCATAGACTGGTGTTATGAGCGGCAGATGTTGTAAGCGTGAATGCCTTCGAGAAACAAGTGACAGGCTCACGCTTCGAGAGGATCTCAACCATGCCGCCGAACGCCAGGCTGCCATTGAGGAAGTTGAACTGAACGACGATCAGGACACCCGCTCCGCACATATACGGGAGGCACGCACCATGAACAGGGCCGTGATGGAGCAGCACCTAAAAATGGCGCGAGGTGAGCAACGCGATGCGGCCGCACGGGAGCGGAGATCCTCACATGGTGATCGCGCCGGTGTTGATGGAGTAGAACATCATGCGCTGCATGATGTGCTGCGTCCTACGGGGAATCAGCGGCCCATTAGAACTCGTGAGGGTCCGATGTGGGGTCGCGCGACGCACCGGCGGAAGCTCGTCTTCTGTTTGTGCAGGTAGTACGTGAGCAGGAGGGTGACAAGGATGTCGACCATGGCGGAGAGCACAAGGCCGCTGTCGGTCGTGGTCTGAGAGGGATGCGTGAGTGAAGTGGGCCTCCGTGTCGAGAACTGGTGAGACGCACTCTGGACGACTGCTGTGCGTGGAACTCGACCCAGGTGTCGTACTTCTTGCTGTCCAGAGGTCAGCTGCGTCCTGCCACTGTCTCAACCAGAAGACATACAGGAACACGGCGGTCGCTGGAGCAAGCCGTTAGCTCACAGTCCATATCCTATGAGGCGAAGTACGTACCGAAACCGATGGCTGTTAAGGGCCAGGTCCCTCTGTTCAGCAGCTTTCTTTCAGAACGCCTTGTGTGCACGTACCAACGCGGGCGAGCAGCAGAATCGACTGCAAGAATGTTTAGCTGCGCATCGGGAAAGGCAGATGGAAAGCTTACAGGAACCCCGGCGACGATCCAGTTCTTGCCACTCACTAGTTCGACATGTCAGCATCGATTTGCCTGTTCGACGCATCGTAGTGCTCACAGGCCCAAAGACGGTAGATAAAGTATCTGTGGCCGTGGTTTAGTAATCACTTGGGCTGGATTGCGCTGGATACTCACCCTTGTGATGCTCCCGCTATGGTCACTTCTGCATAAATCGATGCCTTCCCGATAGAGATCCATCAGCTACGCCAGCCGTCTCGATCTCTCCTGAACTCACAGCAGCACTCCTACTCTAGACATCAGATTCCGTGCAGGATGCAAAAAGAGGTGTACTCACCATACGATGATCGTCGCGTTCAGCGGCGCCCCGATGTCCTCTATGAAATACGTGTAGAGCATGTGCATACAGAATACAGTATGGAGCAGCTCGAACAACCTGCACACAAGAAGCATGAGGCTACTGGAGTCGAAAGGTAGCAAACGAGTACGCACCATAGTACTAACACAAATATGCGCAAGCTGGTCGCATCGTTCTGGTACGTGAACCAGTACGCATAGACCTGCGCCGTAAAAATACCGAAAAATCTGGGAAAGCCCGCACGTCATTGGCACATCGCACCACGGCGCGCAGCGGGGCGGGCACGCACATTAATGCAACACAAACGAGGATAAGGAGCGGACTGAGGAGAGTCTTGATCGACTCGACGGCGGCTTCCATCATGGCCTGCGCCTGGGCGGCGGAAGCGGCGCTGCTGGCGTCCATGACGGGGCACGGGGGAGGGGAGGGGGCTTTGCGGCCGGGGCGCAGGCCCCCGCACCTTATCACTGGGCTGGTCCGCGGGCAGAGGCGCCGGGGTGTGCACCGCGGGGTGCACGCCTGGGCGCGCGCCGTCGCTAGGGAGGACGCCGCATCAGCTGATGCCACAACAGAGCCCGGCCTGGGGCGCGCAGAAAAACTCGGAGGCAGAACCTCCCTGGCCCTCTCGTCCCCCGGCCGCGGCGTGTGCCATCAGAGCGTAGAGTCGCGTCCACGCCCGCAATGCAGTCTGCGATCGCCCGCGGTGGGCTGCCCCTTCCGATCTGGAAACCGCGCGCGGTGCGGACGGATCGTCGAGCGCGCCGCGGATAGCAAAGCGCAGCCAAGGCCCTTGTGGCGTCGGCACAGGCACGTGGCGTGCGACCGTTCGGCTGCGCAAGTCCGATGAGCAGAAGGCCGCGCACATTCTCGTCGACGTTGGCAGCAGCAGCGCTGACATTGCAAGCCTGCTGTGAGAGCGTCGGCGCGCCAGGTCTGCTGCAGACCGTGTGTGATCTCTGTGACAACCAGGCGCAGCGGTGGGAACGCGCGACGCCTGCTGATGGAGCACGAGGAGCGCTGATAAGCATGACGGTGTCGGAAGTCTCGGACGGACAGAAAATTTTACCACATTTCTCCAGTTCCCTCCGGAGGACCTCCTGGGTCCATCATCGGGGGCACAAAGTTTACACGGCTAACAGAAATGCATTTCGAAGTGTTGGGAGGTGCGCGCGACCGACCGCGCATGTCTCAGCAATACAGATGCGTCCACTCGCTGACGGTCGAGACGCAGTCGAGAGGCGGTTGCATCTTCTGGATAATCTTCCCTTGCCTCGCTGTGTAGCCAGACCCAGTTGCATAGGATGCGTTGGTCGCGACGAGCGTGTGTACACAGGCCGCCCAGATGTAGTAAGGCACGCCGATGTGAAGGAAGCTCTTCACACCGCAATTAACCGTTGTCGCCGCGGTGAGAAGGGTTACCCCAGAGGACTGTGCCTGTCAGCTCGGAACATAAATGACGCAAAAACGATCACACACACCTTCCGGGCCTTGCGCGAATCCTGCGAAGCCTGCGGTGGCTTCGCACGGACAAGTGGACATGTCTGCACAGCATCTGCTGAACGCGATCGGCGCAGTCTGCCTCCCTGTCTCCAGTTTAGCTTCCGTCGACGCGACGCAACGACGCCGTAGTGCGCGGCGCAGCGCGCACGGCACGGGGCCGCGTCTGGACGACAGGGTGCCGTGCGCGCGGACTAGGCTGGTAGCCAGGGAGGTGTTTCGTGCGTCCGAGTGCGCCGAGATTGGGGAGAGATCATTACGAAGTAGGGCCCCATGCGCCGCTTCTAGCGTCACGCGCTGCCCAACTATGGCCAAATGGGCCAAGTCCGCCGTGCCCGCTAGCACGCGGCGTAGCGACAGAGGGAGGTGCGGTGGTGCGACGCGCGAGGGTTCGCCGGGCGGCGCGCTCGCGTGCATGCGGTGGGAGCGGTGGGTCGCGGGCCGTGTCCAGGACGTGCTGGTGTTCGCGCTCGTTCGCACATGGAGCTGTTGCGTTTGTCTTCTGATGTCGTTGCCTGCAGTGCGGAAAGGCTGGACTCCGGGGGATCCCCTCAAAAATTGAGACATGGCAAGCTGATGCGCCGAAGTCAAAGTTAGTCCGTTCGTTGCATGCCGTACAGACTCTCGGACGTACTCAAGCGCACCGTGTCAAGGTTTTCCCGCCTTATTGTCTTCGCCCAGGACCCTTTGCATTGCGTAGTGGTATAGCGACATCTCGCCATCCTTGGCGGGCGAAAATCTGCGAAGCGATCAGCGAGAGCCAGGTCCAGCTTCGACTAGACGCGGCTTGCGAGGGCTTGCGTGTCAACGGCCATGCGGCGTAGTGCTGTCATGCCTTCAGGGTATGCTTGACATAGGAAAAGAAGGATAGAGTGACGCGCAGAGGAGCTAGGAGTCGTGCAGCGTGCGTCCAGTCCATGACGAGCGATAGACGTTGAATGGGGTGTTCAATGAAAGCTTCGATTATGTATGGTATGTGCTTGCATAATACAACATGCTGTTCAAGTTGGGCCTGACGCACAGCGCGAAATGAGAAATTCGTGGCAGTCTAAACATACCAGGATCCCTGACTCCCTGAGTCCCCAAAAACCCACGTCATACAGCTCTCTTGCCCTCCAGCCCTCTGTCTGCTATCCTTCCTCATACAACCCAGCTGCGAACACCGTCTTGCAGAGCCGCGTACCTTCATTGGCGTGTCGCCGCGCGCCAACGGTATGCAGAGCCTGCAGGAGCCAGCCAGAGAAGATGTAGGGTTTCGGGTCGCTCTCTAGTCTCGTGTGTTCCTCCTTTGCTTACTCGTCTACGATTACTCCCCTGCATTCCTATCACCCAAAAGGCCTCCCTCGTCGGGAGGCGCCTAGCTCTCAGTCTG